>CAUYRH010116163.1:0-29411 GCA_963574655.1 Perodicticus potto
TAATTCCTTTATTGGGTATATATCCTGAAGACCAAAAATCACATAATAATAAAGATATTTGTACCAGAATGTTTATTGCAGCCCAATTCATAATTGCTAAGTGATAATTATTATCTTATAACTTCTACTCTTCTTTCTAAGAAGAACTGGTATTTGATATTTTTAGTCAACTATCTTGAAAAATCTCAAGACTTTTTAAAATTTTGTTGTAATCTTTTCTTTGACTTATTGATTGTTCAAAAGTGTCTTGTTTGCTTTCCACATATTTGTGAATTTTCCAGTTACCTTTCTGCTATTGAATTCCAGTTTTATTCCATTTTATCAGAAAAGTTACATAATAATATTTCCATATTTTAACATTTTTAAAAAATTATTTTGTGACTTAACATATGATGTATTCAGGAGGATGTTTCTTGTGCATATGAGAGTTATATTTTGTTACTTGGGGTGGACTGTTCTGTATTTCTGTATGTTTTAAGTCAAATTGGTCTATAATATAGTCCAAATACTTTGTTCCCTTATGTTTTTTCTGTCTAGGTGTTCTATAAATTATTAAAAGTTTAGTACTTAAATATCAAAATATTATTATCTCACCCATCTCTCCCTTTAATTCTGTCAATGTTTGCTTCATATACGTGTATTTGGGCACTCTGCTATTAGGTAGATATATTTTTATAATTGGTGTGTCTTCTTCGTGAATTGACTCTTTTCCCATTACATAATGTCCCCATTTGTCTCTTGTGACTGATTTTATTTAAAGTCTGTTTTGTCTGGAGTAAGAATTTACTTACCCTACTCTCTTTTAGTTGCCATTTGAATGACTTATATTTCACCATCATTTCAGTTTTAGCCTCTGTGGGTCCTTGAATCTAGAGTCTCTGGTAGATAATATATTCAAGGTGCACCCAGGAAATTTTGCAGGTTCAATTCTAGAATACTATAATAAAGTGAATATCAAAATAAAGTAAGTCCCACAAATGTTTTTGTTTATAAAAAACAAACCCCCATAAAAAATAGTTGCATTTACTCTATGCTGTAGTCTATTAAATATTAATAGCATTGTCTCCATAAAATGCTGCTGTGCATACCTTAAATTTAAAAATATTTTATTGATAGTAAATGCTAATGATCATCAGAGTCTTGAATGAGTCATACCTTATTTGCTGAAGGAAGCTTCATATTGCCCTGCTTACTGATCAGGGTTACGTTGAATGTTAACATGGCTGGGGCAAGTTTTAAAAATAAGACAACGAAGTATTTTCTCTGACCACAGTGGAATGAAACCAGAAATGAGGAACAAGATGAACACTGAAAACTATACAAACACAGGGAAATTAAACACTGAGCCTCTGAATGACAAGTTGGTCAATGAAGAGATAAAGAAGAAAATTTAAAAATTTCTTGAAACAAATGAAAATGAAAATACAGCGTGTCAAAACCTATGGGATACAGCGGTAGTAGTACCAAGAGGAGGAAAGTTTATAACAATAATTACCTGCTGGAGATAAATTGAAAAGCTTCAATAAACAACCCGATGATGCATCGTAAAGAACTAGAAAACCAAGAGCAAACTAAACCCCAAATTAATAGAGAAGAGAACTTTAACAAGAAGGAAAAAAAAAAAATAAGGCAACGAAGTTTGTCACATGTATTGACTTTTGCTTTCATGACTGGTTTCAGTAAAACGTGTGATGCCGTTTGAAGGTGTTTACCCACAATAGAACCTCTTCAAAACTTGGAGACAATCTTATAAACTCTGCCGTTTCCTTACACACTGGTTGTATATAATATTTTGCATCTTTGTTGTCATCTCAAAGACGTTTGCAGCATTTCTACCAGGAGTATATTCCGTCTCCAGAAACCACTTTCTTTGCTCCTTCATGAAAAGCAATTCATTCATATTTTAGTGTTTTTCAGTGTGGCATTATCGTATATTTTTTATTAATTTTTTTCCATGTAATGTATGATGTTTAGTCCATTATAAATGCCACACATAAAAATACAATGTATTTTTATATACTGACACACTCCAATATAGCTTTTCTTATTAATTCTAGTAGGATTTTTGTGTATTCTTTAACTTTTCTACATATACAATGACATCATCTGGAAATAATACATTTTGTTTCTTCCTTTGTAATCTACATTTCCTTAATTTCTTTTATTATACTTTTTCCATTGAAATAGTGAGGACCTCTATATTATATCAAATAAAGTATTTAGAGTAGATATCCTCTTCTTGCTCCTGATATTAAGGGGAGGGGAGAAGTCGGTCTTTTATAATTAGGATGTCAGCTGCTGGTGTTCACCAATTCTGTTTATCAGGTGGAGGAAGCAGACTCCATTCCTACTCCACTCATAGAAGACTGAATCTTTTTCTTCTTCTTTTATTAACAGAAGTTGTTGAATTTCCTTATTTTTTGATACTTACATTGAAATATTATATGTATTATATATGTCTATATTGAAATATATATATTATATATATATATATGTGTGTGTGTGTGTGTCTTTTTACTTTTTCTGGTCCACTGATAAGGCAAATTTTTAAAAGTTGATTTTGAATATCAAACCAAATCCAACTTCTGTCCTACAGTGAACATCACTTAGTCATAAAGTGATTTCTTTTTGTATTGCTACATTCAATTTGCTAATATATTAAGATTTATTTTCTCTTTCTCCATGTTCATGAGGGACATTATTTTTTAACCTTTCTCATAAGTTTTTTTTTTTTTTGTAGAGACAGAATCTCACTTTATCGCCCTCGGTAGAGTGCCGTGGCATCACACAGCTCACAGCAACCTCCAACTCCTGGGCTCAGGCGATTCTCTTGCCTCTGCCTCCCGAGGAGCTGGGACTACAGGCGCCCGCCACAACACCTGGCTATTTTTCTGTTTTGCAGTTCGGCCGAGGCTGGGTTTGAACCCGCCACCCTCGGTATATGGGGCTGGCGCCCCACTCACTGAGCCACATGCACCACCCTACCTTTCTCATAATTTTCAGTGGGGTTTTGGTAATCAAATTTTTATGTCTTCATACAACAGTGCAGTGATAACTCCTATTTCCTCAGAGAATCTATTTAACAATAATAATATTTCTTTCTTAAATGCTGAATAAATTTCCGGGGACATAATTTGAGCCTGGAATTATAATTTTTCTTTTGTGTGAATTTAATCTTTTGGATGAATATGGAATTCTTTTGATAGTCTCTCTCTTTTTTTAAGTTTCAGTTAGATTTTTTAAAAGGTATTTGTCAATTTCAACTAAGTTTTCACTTTCTTTGCCTAATGCTTTTATTCTACACTTTTACTATTTTCTAATATGTTAACTTTGTCTTTCATTCCTGATATTATATTTTATTTGTCTTTTTTCTGGATTATTTTTAGTATGAGTTTAATTATTTTATTAATCTTTCCAGAGATCTCATGTTTGTCTTAGTTAATTTTCCTGTTATTTTATGTTTTATAATTCATTTCCTTCTGCTTTATCTATTGCCATCTGTCTTCTATTTAGTTTAGTTAAATTTGCTCTTCCATTCCTAACTTCTTAAGGTACACTCATCAGTCATTGAGTTTACTCCTACTTTCTTTTCATGTTTACATTTAAGTGCTTAAATTTCCCTCGACTGACTAAGATTCATTCACAGAAATTGAAAAGCTGTGTTTTCACTTTGTTCAGTTCAATATGGACATACTTTAAACATGCATGTGCTCGTATAGTAAACATATTGTTTCAGAAACAAGAAGTGCAGGTAATATTTAAAAGACAAAGTAGCTAACTCTGACTTGAATACTTACTAAATTGTGAAATCTGGGAAAATTACAAAGCTTCAAGATAGACATTAGTCGTGTTCTCATGGGGTCTAATATGGGGGGTTTTTCATGGGGCGCAATTTTATTACTGCACCTTCACAAAATTAGATAGCTTCAATGAGATCTTGAACACAAAGAGCGCTCACAAAGACAGAGCTCGCACACAAGTTTGCATCACAGAAACTTATGCTTTCTAAAGACAGAATTTGACAGTAGGTTCAAATATATTAAGTGGAGCCTTGCAGACAAAGGAAACGTTGCGCTATTATAGGTGTGGTCTGTAAGTACAGGCCACCATGGATAATGAAACAAAATAATACTTTTTATAAGATTGCATGCTTCCCTGAATAATGCCTTAGTGTCTCTGAAATCAAAAGTAAATGCCTCGGAGTCTCTTTCAGTGCCCTAATACTTGCAGTCACTTGGCATTCTTGCAATGCTCTGAATTTTGAGTATAGTAAAATAAAATTTTACTTTAGGACCTAATTTACTTGATATTATTGAGTCAACATAAAAATGTAACATTTATGAATTAGTGTGCAGCAGCACAGCGTTCTGACCCTTGTGCCTTTATCACTTTGTCTCCTGCAGGCGCTCCCAGCGACCAGAGCAGTGGCACCTCCTCTCCTCTCTGTGACAGCGGCTTGCACCTCAACTACCACCCCAACAATACAGTAAGATCACCCAGACGCAGCTCAGATAAATGCAGAGATAACAGAGGAAACTCAAGAAGAATAGAGGCAGCACATATGTATACACACGAAGATAAATACGTGTATTTATAGTTTCCAAAAACCGCAATCGAATCTGATTTATCTGATAGATACGAAATCTGTGGTTTCTTCATAATTTAATTATAATAACAAGCCAGGAAGGGAAAATAAGTGGTTGATTATCTTTTATTTGACTCTGATGCTCTTGAGTCTGTATGTAGTTAGTTCCTTGTACGCTACGGATACTGTTAACGTGGAGAGGTCGTGGGCAACATCATACACTCTTTTAGAATTTAGAATTACGTGTGATTTCATGCTCTAAATGCTTCAGCATCATTTTTCTTTGGAAATTACTTAGCTAAAAGTGGCTATTTAATTTTCTATTTGTTAGGATGTTTTACAGTCTTTATGCAAAGCAGAGAATTAGTTTCAAAGTGAGAAATCTCATCTATACATTATGTTCAACTGTAATGGATTTTAAACCATATGTGCATTAATAAGAGGTAAAATTAACATGTTTGTTTTGCAGACATTTAATACAATTTTAAGTTTTATTTTCTACTTGGATTGAGTAGTTTTATGCTATTATAAAAATTTCTGAAGTCACCCCTCAAAATATTCACACATTCTAAAGACAAAATAATTCTCTTTTTGAGTAAATGTAGATCTAACATCTATGTAGACCTTCTGTGCTTACGAACACAAAGAGTCACAGAGCCGACTTGAATAGAATTTTATTTTTTTCTAACACCTATCAGGCTATAGAACTTATATAGTTTTTTCTTCTGACTGGTAGGAGTCATCCTGCATTTGAAATTCTTCTCAGAATTGTGGCACTTTACATCAAATACTCCTTTTGAACATCTCCAGGCCTGAATGCCCTTAATTACACCTAATGGCCCCAGAATTATCACTTGGATAAGTGCCTTAGATCTTCACATTTTCTGCCCCTCCTTTTTTTTTTTTTTTTTTTTTGTCCTTATAAAGAGGAACACTTGGGAAGACCAAAGGTTATCTTATAAATGTAGGAATATTTTCTAAAACCAACCACATCTGGCCTTTCCAATTCATCTTAGCAGCTAAATAATTAGTTGCACAATAGATAACATTAAAAAAACTGATCTTCAGAAGATGGCAAGATCTGAGTGATGTAAAATGTTGATTTCTCACTGAGAAAATGAATCTGTACACACGCACACGCAGACATACACTCCCATCAGTTTCCTTCTCAATTCTATAGACTTCTTACCCTTTACACATTTTACCCCTTGCCTTTGCAATTGTTTTGCTCGCCTTCTTAACCTTCCAATCCAGATGTTTTTGGTACTGTGATGCTGTCCCAGTTCATTCGCCACGCTCGGCCACCTGTCCCCAGCTGCTGTGAGTGTCGGCTGCTCCCGTTCACGGCTCTGCACTCTCATTAGGATCCCTTTGCTTGGAAGACAGAACGTCCCTTCCCCGCTCCACATGTGCCTTACTGGTAGATCAGAGGCAGCGCCCCCAGAGCTGCAGAGGAGATGGGGGCCTCCTTTGAGGTGCCCACACCTTCACCACATTGTAGCCCCACATCTCCTGCTTCATTCAGGCCTTGCAGGTTTCTCCCAAGAATGTCCCCTGTGCCTGCCACTCACACAAGGACCTGTGTCTCCGCTCTTCTACCAAGGCAAGAATAAAAGCGACCACAATTCAGATGGGAGAAAGCAGTTTGGTGATGTTGTGGTTGTTCTACCCTCTGCAATAATGAGACGTTCAGGGTAGAAGGTCTCAGGGCAGGAATCATTCTATCATTCTATCATTTTGTTTTTAACTCATTCTACTGACATGTAGAAAACATCAATGGAATAATGTCTTCCTTCGGAAAGCTGTAATTAGAGCAGGAAAACTACTCAGTAATTCTCTAACATGAATGTTCCAAATAAATCTAGTTGTGTAAAATTCAAAAAACAAATTGTCCCAGATCCCTCCATGTAAACATAAAAGAGGTAAAGGCTCCACCTTTTTTAAAGGCTGCATAATATTCCATGGTGTACATATACCATCATTTATTAATCCGTTCATGGGTTGATGGGTACTTGGGCATGAAACCAAAACACAAATTGTCAGAAGGTTGTCATACTGCACCTAGTCTTCTCATTTCCAAGATGCACATTTTATTCCCATTTTTAGCATGAGAATTGAACACACTTTTGACATTGCTGAGGATATTTTGGTGTAAGTACATTAAAGGGGTTTATCACAATGTTTTAGAGCTCATAAATCAAAGCATATATAAATGAGATGAAGAAAATTCAAAATAAATTTAAATATTCAATGCAGATGGATCAAATACATTTTTGTTGAGAATCTACTTTGTGGAATACTCTGCTGGGTACTTTGGAAAGGAGTTAGTTCTGGTCCATGATCCAACAAGTTTAAATATGCAGATGTGTAGAGAGACGCAGACAATTAACTATGATATAAGCAGGAAGAAAAAGACAAGGGCCAGCAGCAGCCCAGGAGCAGACCAGGGCTGTGGGGACTCTGGAGACCTGCCCAGACTGAAGCCGGCAGAGTGAGAGATGCACAACCAGCGTCTGCTCCTTTGCCCATAAAGGGGCACTGATCTCCCATCAGAGTCTGGTCATGCAGCTTCGTACAGTGTACTCCTGTCGTCGTCCTGCTATATCTTGAATAAGCTTTGATGTAGGAGTAGAGAGGTTTACAACATTTGGAGAAGTCAAAGACACGTCTCTGGCACATCATGGAGTGACAATGCACAGTAGGCCATGGAAGGAGAACACGCATTTGCTACTGGATCTCTGCAGAGTCCAGACACTCGGTCTCTTTGCAAAGAAACATGGGATTCTCTGATGTATGAAAATCCTCAGTTCTGTTCTAGCTTTAGGAAATCTGTTTTTTTTTTTAATTTCCTATGTCTGGATTTGATGAAAATTTCAAGTAAATGGATACGACTTTAGTTTTCTGAAATATCCTTACTATGCCTTAGGGCACCATCACATATATAAGAGAAAATAAAGGCCTACAATATATTAATATCACTCCACTATTTTGCATAAAAATATAACCTAATCCCTCTAAGGACATGAAGTCACCAATTTTAGAGTATGTAGGGTTACCTCTTTCTCCAGCCAAGAAATGATCTGAGTCCCAGCTAAGACCCACTGAATTTCTCCTCTCTAAAGATGGAGAAAAGGAATTTGAGCAGAAGACTCTGATTCAGGTAATCAGTAAACCCGGCTCTGAGAAACATTTTTCATGCTGTACACCTTTAACAAATGTTTTCTATGCCAAGTCCTTGACAAAATCTGGATCAGCATTCTGCCCCGTGGGCAATTCCACTTTGGTAAAATAATTGTGCTTGAGATTACTGTGTGTAACATGTTGAGTTTTGGGAAAAGAGTCTGTTTCAAAGCAAAGTATTTATTTGCAAATGATACTTTGTCCATTCTCATTAATATTTTGGAAGCTACTTTCTTAAAATTAGAGAGTAAAGCTATTGAAAAATATTCATGATGCCCTAAAAATGGCTTTGTTTTATGTTACCTTTATACAATTCAAAATAGTTCTACTATTCCAATAAAAAGATTAAAAACCAAATTTAAATTATGTTTACATAAATGAAATAAGTAACAGTGAAAACTACTTAAATAATACTAGGTATTTCTCTGTAAATTATAGGCCTGTTGTTTGAAATAAAATCAAGCCTGTACTCAAATATCACTAAGGTAGGGCTTATTTCATATTTCTTTTAAGGAAGAAACATAAAAGAAAGTGACATATTTATAACTTTCCTACAGAAAGGCATCAAGTCAAAATTCTACAACAAAGTAATGTACAAGGCCCCGTACCTTTCATACCTGCCAATCTCTGAAGTCTGTCAATACGATTGTGAAAGTTGCACCTACTGGTGATTATCACAGTCCTCTCTTTTTCATGGCCTGTGCCTTTTCTTATGTTCCACATTTTCTATCCCATTCATTCATAGACCGTAAAATGTGAGAAGAGTGATTTCTAATGTGTCATGAAAGATGGGGAATCATATTTAAATAACATGCCGAACATTATATACTAGAAGTGTGAAATAATCAAGTATGAAAAACTAAATTATTCTTTCCATTGTCTCACCTCTGATTAGGAGAGTGAAATGTCTTGCTGAGGTAGACTTGCTGACCCTGGACTCGGGAGGTGTCCGTGTGCATGCATCCGTGTTGGGTTAGGTGGCTGAACATTATCTCCTGTGCAGCTCAGTACTGGGTGTGGCCTGGAGTCCTGGGAGGGGGTTTCAGTCACAAGCCCATATGGGCCTGGTTACTGGGCAGCTTAGTGGGACTCGGGTCACTTTCAGTCCCTGTGGTCAGTCCCTAGAAATCTGGTGTGTTTACCTGAGTCTACCTCATGTGTTGTCATGAAAAAAAGAAAAAAAGGTGTGAAAACAATGATAAAAATTCTTCAAAAGCCTCTGTTTCTCCTCTGTTTAATGGACATAGCAATAGCTCTGACCCTCAAAGAGGTGACTTGCAGAGCCCTTAGAATAGGGGAGTGTTATTAATATTACCAGTAGCAGCCACAGTGTGTGATGATGGATGATGCTGCTGCTGCTATGAATAAGGATGTCCTTCCTCAAAGTCTTTTTTAAATTTTTGTTACTCAAACTTATTATGCTTTTTGAGAATACATTATTTTCTATTCTATTTTTTTTTATTTACAGCTAGCTACAAAGCTGTGCTTCTGATCAGGCTGCTGTTATGAGTGACGTAAAATTTCCATTTAGAAATATTGACAATTTCATGAAGTTACTTCTCTGGGCTGCAGTCTAAACACTTCCTCATTCACTTCTGTCTATGAACTTGTCAGTGGTTACTATCATTAGCCCCAGTTTGAAGAGCAGCATAGTGGGAGGAGACTTTCAGTTACTTGCTCCTAGGTTAATGGACTGGTCATTTGGGAAATGGGGATTCAGGACTAATTGGTCTAATTCTGGTTTGTAGCCTGAGCCCTCACCACCCTGTTGACCACTGCCTGCTTCCCCCTGTAACATCTGACAGGAAAAACTGACCCAAGGCTAGACTCTGTACTGACCACATGCAGTGTCTGACATGAGGCCAGGAGAGAGACTCACAGGAAACCTGGGTTTGCACTTTTGCAGCCACCAGATGAGCCTGCAAAGCAACTGTCTGGCATCAAAGGACGAGTGACCTAGAGGCTGAAGGGCATGTTAGTCACCCACAAGGGACCTCACCAAGTAATCTCAGGCAGTCTACCCTTCCAATTATTCTAAACTTCTCTACAAACCTAATACGTTTGTGTCACCAAGCTCTGTGACAAATAACATATTATGTACAAGCCAAGGGACATTGCCCTTTAGTGAAAATAATGGTTTCTTTTTCCTAAGCACTTACAAATATTAACACTTAAAAGTAATGTTCAACAATGTTTAATACTTTCACCATTTAGATTTTTTTTATTAAGTCATATATACATAGATCATGAATACATTTATGCCTTTGTGGGATTCAATGTGTTTATTATTTGTACAAATTGGAGTGCTTATATCCTACTAATTAACATAGTTTTCATCTCATTTGCTTAATCACAGTGTGAAGACATTTGTTTTCTATACTTGATAGATTTGACTTGTACCCTTGCAATATGCTTCATAGGTGTGGTCCCACCATTAACCCTCCTTCTATTCAACCTCCTCAAACCCCCTTCTAACACCATCTCTCAATAATTATTGAATAAAGAGGAAATAGCATTAAGGATTCTCTGGTCACCCTGAGCCCATGCCAACTGAGACCTTAACATCGTTCCATATTCTAGTACTACAGAGAAATTGCAACCGTGACACCGAAATAGTGAACTTCAGCGTCAAGTGAAAAACCATAATTTTATTCAAATGCAAGTCTTTTCTATGCACAAGGAAAAAATTCTAAGAAAAAAGACGCCTTAAAATATATGGCATTTTAAACAAGCAGTAGTTGGCTTGACATGACCTGAGGAAAGCAAAATCTTCTCATAAACATCTAATGCAGAGAAGGAGCTGAGGCTTCTTGAGCAGCTTTGAAAGTTCTTTAATAGGCATGTTCATTCTATTCACAAATATCTGCAAGCAAGTGATAAATTGCAAGCCCTTGTAATGAATGGTACTTCACACTCAAAAGCTGTTGGCTAAATGAGTGAACTAGAGCTGGTTTTTATTTTTCTCATCGACTCATTATAGTTCCAATTTTGTTCCTTTTTCCCATCCTTGAATGAATTTCATTCTGTCGCACTTTTATCCTTTCCTTCCTTCTCTCCACCCTATTATAAAATCTATTTTCACTAATGTTCTTTATCACAGTAATCCATTTCTTACTTCTCGCAAAATCCCATTAATGAAGGAGTTAGCAGATACAGATTCAGTGTCAAGAGCATGGGTTTCTCATAACATTCTATGTATAAGTCTTTTGCTCATTTAGGAAAAAAGGAACTCTTTCAGTTCAAAAGAGACACAGAAATTGAACACATAACCCTTCAAAACTTCTAAATACGGATCAAAATTGTTCTCACAAAGTAATGAGAAAGTCTCTTGAATGCTATCACAATCAGGTTGATGAAAATATCTCTGATTGTATCTGAAGCCCGTACACTGTACCCCATGACTGAATTATTGTACATAGAGATGATTTAATAAAAAATAAAAAAAAAATATATTAGAGTGATAGGAAGATAAGCATAGCACCCAGTCACACCAAGGACCATTTTAAGGATGACTTAAAAATTTCTCAACCAACCATAGAGCTTCTAGTAAGCCCACTCAGTGTGTTCCCAATCTTGTCTGCAAAAACTCTAGAAAGAAAAGCATCTCTCAAAACAATATGTGGGCATGGCTTTTGTTTAATGGAGTGAACTCCAGGTAAACTTTTCAGGAATACACAAAATATTTGAGAGTTATTTCAGTAAAACTACTGCCAAGTTTGACTGAAAAGGACAAAGAGAATGGAAATTAAAGGGTATTGTTTAAGCTCCCAAATTCTGCTGGAATTCAGCAGAAAAATAAAATACTCATTTTCAAACACTTGTTATCTTTCATGAAAAAGAGAGCGAAAATCTTAGTCAAGGAACTCTCAATATTTACCCAGCTGGATTGCAGCACTGCTATTGACTAATGATTGCTTTGTACCTTCATTCTCTGTTTTTAAATGTCTGTGCCGCTGTTGCATTTTAGGTGTGGATGACAGAAAGCTATTCGGGTTAGTTTTTACAGATTCTCAGATAAAGATACACGACACTTAAGGAGTCTCATCCACACCTGGAACTGATTGTGATGATGGGTTTCTGGATTTTTATTAGATGTTGTAAGAAGATTAGACTCTTGGGGACTTGGGGTGTGAATGTCATATGCTTGCGGTAGGAGGGGAATCCTTGAAGCCTGGCAGTCTCAGTGTGACGGACAGACCCTGAGGTGTATTCCATGATCTTCAACTCACAATGTGCTTGCCCTTCCTGGATTTCCCCACTCAAGTGTAAGTGGCATCTGTGGTTTGCTTCTAACAAACAGATAACAGGAAAGATGGAACCAGGCAAGGCAGGCACCTGTAAACATCTACTCTGAAGGCTGAGGTGGGAAGGTCACCTGAGGCCTGGAGTTCAAGTCTATACTAAGCTATGGTAGTCACTGCACTCCATACTGGGACAGAGAAAGACCCCATGTCTGAAAACAAAACAAAAGAAAACAGAAAGACCACCACCCACCAGAAAGGTGGTCTATGTGATTGAAATTACCTGAAACTGACACCTGACTGACCTGACTGCATTATGTAAGATTGTAATTTATCTTGCTAGGAGATTTATTCTTTCTTTCTCTCTCTCTCTCTCTCTTTCTCTCTCTCTCGTTTTAAGAAGCAAACTCTCATACTGTGAGCTGACATGTGGACAAAGCCATACAGCCAGAAGCCAAGGACAGTCTTTGCTTGATAGGCAGTAAGGAGCTGAGGACCTCAGTTCAGCAGCGGGGATGGTCGGATGTCTGCATGCTCCTCACCACCCCAAAATGTACATGTTGAAATCCTAATCTCCAATGTGACAGTGTTAGGAGATGACGCCTTGCTTTGAGAAGTGATTAGGTCATAAAAGCAGAAGGTTTATGAATGGAATTAGTGCCTTCGTAAGAGAGGCCTCTAACAAACTGTTTACTCCTTCACTGGTTAAGGACAGAGTGAGAAGGCACCATGTACGAGCAGGAAAATGGGTTCACAGCAGGTGTCAACTCCTTCAGCAACTTGATCTTGGACTTGCCAGCTTCCATATTCATAATAGATAATCATTGCTTGTTTATAAGCTACCCCATTTAGGGTGTGCAGCACCTAAAATAGAATATGAGAGACCACAGTGACTATTTGGAATTCCATTAAAAACCCTATGAGTTTGGAAATAACTCTTTCCCCACTACAACCTCAGATAAGACCATAGTCCTGGGCAGAGGACCCAGACAACGTATGCGGGACTCCTGACGCACAGTAACTATGAATAATGGACTATTTTTAACTGTTTGTTGGTGATAATAAGTTTCAAAAGACACAATGACAATAAATTTAAAGGCAATAAATTTAAAATTTAAATTTTTTTATTTGGAATTTTCATGTCAGACAATGCTTCCTACTATAATGATAAGCAGAGGAGGCTACATAGTATGAACAGGATTGAGAAAATCAAACATAGTGAATGAAAAATGGTCTTTTCAAAGTTACTTTTTAAATAAAAGTCAAAGAGAAGAAAACTTCCTTATCATGCCAGCTCAAACTGGACTATATGGGGATTTGGCTTCTACCTTTCTTTCTCCTGATTTCTTAGGAGGTCATAAAAAGATAATAGTGTGGACTTGACAGGCAGAGCTTCAGCGTGAGGGCTGAGTCCAAACAATTGGCCTCCCTATAAATGTTATTTAACCTTAAGTTATGAAGTGATAACTAATAAGGCATAAATGCTGGTATAATTATATAATGCAATTATATTGTGGGTGAGTTCATTAATTGTTGTTTATTAATCAGAGCCTAAAATGTCTTACATGTCTGAGATAACCATAAAGAAGATGATGATAATTTCATGTAATACTTGATATATTCTAGTCGTCATTATAAGCTGTTAACCATACATTACTTGATTCAATCTTTAATAACCCCACCATATAAAAAAATATTGAGATGCAGAGAAGTTGAGAAATTTTCCCAAAGACACGTGGCAATGGGATTTTGTGTCAGGTTTTTTCTACACAATATTTATCGAATACTTGTTCTAGGTTAGTGGGATGCTCATGATTTATAGCTTTAAATTTATTCTGCCTTGTATTTTGTCACATATTGAGAAACCACAAGTCAATACTTTTAACTTTAGATTTGTGAATATTTCAGCATGAATTTAAAGAAAGAAGAGCTTAATTGTGCTCTGAAAATATTATTGCACCTAAGTATTGCAGAAACTGAGACAAAATGAACAGGAAATCTCAGATATATAGTAACTGATTACAATAAATCCTATATATTAATTTGTTGGCATTGGTAGAAATGGGTAAAGCCTTGAGTTTTTGTTCCACACAGAAAGTGCAGAAGGGTATTAAGATTTGGTCATTAGGGTGGAGTGGAAGCATAAGTACAAAGTAATATTAAAGATAAGCCTTTATATGCATTATAAATTCTGCAGGAATATAAAAATCCAATCACAAGTGAGCAAAAAATGTTGCAGAAGCACATGCCAAATGTGTTCTTTCAAGAAACTTAATTTGAGCTATATGTTTTGTTTTGCTCACAAAGGTACAACATGTGATATTACCGTGGACCAAGTGGTGCTTTCAGAGCTCTCAGCGGTTGGGCTCAATCACAATTAAGTTTGTGGAGAATTATATCCTTGCTGGACTGGGGATCCTTCCCACCTGGGCTTTTCCAAACTGTTCATGATTAATAAGCTTCAGGACCCAATGATCATGGAAGGAATTTGACATTTACCTTAGCACCGGCCTGGATGGGAGTCAGTGACCCAGATAACATCAACATGCTGACAGTGCATGTTAGTTTATTGCTATAAAATTCATTTTTTTGATACATCCAGGATAGTATAAGACATCACCAGTGCTATACAGACAGCCTCAAGGTATTCTGAGAAGAAAAATGTGTGCATGCCTACAGGACGTATTTTCACTTTCTCATTAATCATCTAAGAATTTGGTGAAAATTTCCAGGAAAGCAATGTGGTAGATAGATTGCTTTAATTTTTAGTTAAAACAACAACTATAACATATTTCAAATGTTGCAGAGAAAAATATTTTTTCAAATACTTCTTGACTACAAATATTGCAGATATTAAGGTGTTTCACATTATAGTGTTTTTAATGAAAACTTTGCAGATGCAATTAACCATTAACACTATCCATTCTCTCTCTCTCCCTCCCGAGAGGTAATTGGAATCATTAAATCGATAGATATCACCCCTATTCATGTTTCATTATATTCGTTATATTCATTTGCATCAATGAGTAATTTTTACATGTTAGTGGTATTATCAAAATGATGTGTAAAAATATCATTGCCTTACTTTATTGACTGTATGCTTTTGACAATGAAGTATGATAATGAATGTAAATATGGTTTATTTACTTACAATTTTTCTCTGTATATTTATTCTACTTTATTTTTGTAAGGTTTCTCTTTCATAATTGTAACATGCATTTTAGCCTTCCTCTTTTGAAGATTATTTATTAGTTTCTATTTTTTTCAATTAAAATCGTCTCCAAAAATCCTTAGTCAGTTTTCCAGTGACTTGTCTTCAGAACTGAAATCATTGGACATGGAAGGTGCCCATCTTCCAATGGATGATGGATGTCGGGACAGTAACATTCAGAGTGGGTATAACAGATGGTTGGAAGTAGTCCACTACCATTTCCTTTTGCATGTTTAGAAAAGCAAGTAAGCTAAAATAAAAATAAACTGTTCAACTGACTTAATGGAAGTTGTGAAAAAAATGTTTATAATATCCTTCAGCTAAACTATATGATGTTAAGCATAACTTTTCCATGTTTATTGTAATTTATGTTACCATTACTTGCCCAGTTCACTTCTTCATTTTTAATTGTGCTATCTAAATTTATTTTTATATTTTAAGTATTCATATACCTTGAACGCTAATTATTGGTCATTATATTCTTACAAAGGTAGTTTCACACCTTCTCGCTTATGTTTTAATGATGCACAGGGCAGTTTTCCAGTATGCAATTCAAATTTATCATGTTTTATTGGTTTGTGTTGTATAACAGGGTAAATTTTCGTATGCAAAATCTGAAAGAATACATTTTCAAATGGATATAGTAAACAAAGGATATGTTGCCCAAATATAATATAAAACACTTCTAGTCGATTAGATCAAGTCAAACAAGTCAATTAAGAAGTGTTGGATTAAGATGAACGTGAAATATTTGAAGAGATGCTTTAACTCACTAACTTTAGAATTGCAAGTTTATCAAATCAAGATATTATATGTGTTAACAGATTAGAAAAAATGCATGCATTTTGGTTGGGGTGCAATTCTGTGTAGCCATTTTAGAGAGAAATGGGATATTTGTGGCAAAATAGAAATTGGTTATTTGTGGTAAAATAGAAATTTGCATGCCTAATTCCTCCCTACTCCACTTCTGGGTAAGAACCAAAAAGAAAGATGTATACATAAATGTTATTAGCATGCACAAAGAGTGCATATTCAAAATTGTGCAGTTCAAACTCTTTCTCTATTTTTAGTTCTAGATTTTAATTTTATACAACACTTGGAACATAATAGAGTCTGTGTGACGTATGGAGTGCTCTCCACAGTTAAAATAAGATTGAAGAACATCGTCTTTATTGTTATAAGAACGAAGTTAGCCATGAAAATAAATTTGGGGAGAGGAAGGAGTATCTTGATTTTTCAACCCACTAAATTTTTAGTGGGTAGTATTTTTCTACCCACTAAATTTTCATCTTGTAAGTTGTGCATATGTTCCCTTTGTTGTTTCAAGCTTCCATCAAAATATCTTGTCGAGATATTCCTAACATACATACATACATACATATGGACACACACATACATAAACTTAGCTTGGGTTATAAAGATCCAAGTTGTCCCATGATATGGATTTGACACTGTCTCAGCCACTTTGTCAGTAGCACTCGTCCTTTACCTGAGCAATCATGGTTTCTGTGGAGTTATAAAAGTGGCCTTTTAACTCTTGAATATTTACACACGTTCTACATGGCACTTAACATTACCTGTTTTTTTTTCCTATTCTATTTCTTATGATACTTAGAGCCTATGGAGGAAATAGATGTCCATATTTAATTTTACAGGTAATTTGTGATATTTACTACTTTTCAGAGAAATAACATGCTTGAACGACCTCAAACTACAGTTAGCCACTCATTCAGGACTTCTATAAATGATTAATTCCCCACCTGAACCAGACAGGGTATAGAGAACTGAGGCACCCTGAGAACAGATTCACAGAAAATTCTATGATTAAGAAAAACTTTCATCAGTTCATAGGTGCATTTGGAAGAATGGGTTGCTATGTTTCTAAAATAAAGAAATAGAGTTACAGATTCACTTACTCTCTCCCTCGCCCCATTTCCCTATCATTCCCTTTCTGTCACTCTCTGCCCTATGCCTCCCTTAGCACACTAATCATCTTGTTACAACTTCAGATGAAGTTCATTGCTGTCAAAACCTGACCCCAAAAGGATAGAATCAAATCCTTTCGGCCGACATTATTATCAGAGCCAATATGGTTCAGTATGTTGCTAGGGTCTGGCTCATTAAGTTAAGGGAAATAATGATTTTAGCCTGATAACTGTCCTGTGCCGTAGCAGCATGAGGTGGGGGTGGACAGGGAGTCAATAATTGTGTTTCCAGAGATACCTGGGAATTCCACATAATTTGTTTTATTTTGCACCAACCATTAATGTATTTTCATCAAAATAATTAGAAGTACATCATATTTTTCTTTTTTAATCCTGGTTGCTACAAAAAGCACTGAATTATGGGGAAAAAATAAGGGAAATCAGAGGTTGCTAAGTTTAAAAAGTGAAGTTTTTCAGTATCCTTATCATTGGTTTTAAATGAATGGCAGGCACACAGCCTCGACTACATTTGTTTCAAACATTGGCCAAATTGTCAAATGACGTGCAGCCACTATCTCATGCAGAATTAGTTCATTTTTTATTTCTATTTAAGGTAAGAAATTGGCTTCACTTTTAACCTTAAAATTCTGATGTTTGTCAGCATAGGATGAATTATGAAAAGCAACTTTTTTGTTTTACATACTCACATGAATCACTTCAGATCGAGGGATGGAAATTCACTTCTTACCCCATCTCTGTGGGGCAACAGTTACATTGGAAGGCAAATATAATTAAATTTGGCAGTAAATCCTTTGTAAGAATTTTTCTAAAATTATATGACTTTCTACCATGAACATGAAGAAATACCTTCAATTTGTAATGCAAACAATCTTATCTACATATAAATATATAATTTCTATTTATTTCCTTAAAAATTAGATGGATATGGATTATGTGTGAAAATTTATTGCCATACATTTAGGATATTTTAAGTACTTAGTATTTTTCTATAAGATATGATATGATTAGTTTATTTAAATACAGGATACAGAACATTTCCTTGGAAATCAGAAAAATAAAAAACTTTGATGATAACCTGGAGTGAATCCTTTCTGGAGTGATTCCCCTGAAATCTAGTAATCACAGTTTGATATTTCTGTTAACCTTCTCAATGGGATATGACGGGAGTTCAATAGAAATAAAATATCACTTCTTAGGCAGTTCTTTGTGAGCTAGGAGATGTAATGGTCCCCAAAGTTACTAAAGAAAAGCAAATATCTATGACTGAGCACAATCTATTTTTAAAGCCTTCAAGGCAAAACCAATACATGTTCATGATTACACAGTAGAGGCCCTGTCAGAGATGGTTTAATGAACAGCTAAGGAGGTTCTGTGTCTTGGTCAGAGGATGTGCAATCTTTACTGCAATAACATATGCTATGAATTTATTTTGCTTTTTGGGTATCCTTACTATAGGAAAACATAGTCATTGATCATTCTTCTAGTCAGGGAGTGCATTACAAATAATAAGGACCCTACAGGGGTAAACTGGGATACAAATAGCCTGGAATTTTAAAATATATCTAAAAACATTCTAGGAATATTGTTCAGGTAGAGATGAAAGTTTATGTATAAATGAAGTTATCAAACTCTTTCCAACACTAAACACCTTCTAGACTAGATAGGAGAAAGCGAATTTCTCAAATTAAGTCTTCATCAGGTGACAGTGTCTGATTGTAACTTAACGAGAATCACCCTTTCAGTGCCCAGAACAAGCCCAGAACGAAGTTTAGCAAACTGCACAAGGATTTCCCCATCAGGGTCGTGTATGACAGAACAAAGCTCCTATTTTACTCCTACTCTTTTGGGAAGTCATTGTCATCACGGCAGTATCGAAGTGCTTTTGCTCTTGTGTAGTAGTAAGAGTAGAAAAAGGGAAAGGAATTAAGGCTAAGAAATTATCATTATGGTAAAATGGGATGGAGAATATGATGATGAGGATTAAGTTAGTGGTAATCGCAGTTAAAAGAAGTGAATGCGGGGATGTAGGATGTATTCATGAGTTAAAAATGGCATGATTCTCCAGTGACTTGAATATGAACTACTGAAGAATCAAATTCATCTTCTGTGTTTTGGGTTTAAAACATTGGGGCAGTGTAGTTTTATGCAAAGTGTCAAGGAAGACAAGACAGAGGGAGAGACACTTAGTAGGTGCGGAGAGTGGCAGTTGAGAATTTGTTTTTGGAACTGCCAACTTTGAGATGACTGCATGATTAGTGCTGATATCATGAGTTTTCTGGACGTATGTATCAGGGAGATAGTAGAACCAGGAGATAGTACAGTTATTGACAAAGGCCTGGGAAGGAGGAAATGATAATGGAGTCAGCAGAGGGTTTAGGACTGCAAACTCAATCAAGAAGAGGCCAGTTAGAAAGGGGAGAGGTGACAAGCAGAGGAAGAGAAGACATCAGGGAAGAAAAGAGGAAAAACACTTTTTTAAAGTCAGGAAGTTAGAGGAAGGAGGATGTTTTAAGAGAACAAGAGAAAACCAGTGCAAATTCTGTTATATACAAATACATATATAGTAAATAAACTTGTTTCACTTTGCACTTCAGAAAATTATAGTATATTCTTATAAAATATACTAATATACATGTAAGTTAGTATTCTAATACTGTTATACTGTGGTATTGCAATATTTTATTATACTAACGTATAATACATTCACTGTATGTATACAGTGTGTACATATGTGCGTATATATGTTAATCTACAAGGAGAGAATGTATTAAATGTTTCCCAAAATTACCAAACCTGTGGAAGTTTTACTTTTGTTAGCACATTGTTATAATATTATTAAAACTAGGATTCAATAGCAATGGAACGAAGTGAAATTTTACTTATTATTTTATCTATATTAATATTTATAAAAGCTATGTGATAAAGTCAAGTTATCAAAACTCTAGAAAGAAATGAATTGTTGTATGTTTAAGGTACATTTTATTGTATATCTTTAACTTGTAAGCTTTTGGGGAGAGGTGGGGAGAGGTTCTCTCTTGGCTTCCCAGGCTGGAGTGCAATGGTGGTGTGAACTCTTGAACTCAAGTGATCCTAACTATGGCTTGAACTTCTGAACTTAAGTGATCCTCTTCCATTTGTGCCACCATACTCTGATAATTTTTCTATTCTTTTGTAGAGGTGGGATTCTACTATGTTGTCCTAGGCTGGTCTGGAACTCCTGGCCTCAAATGAAGCCTCCACCTTAGCCTCCTGAAATGCCAGGTTACATGACGTTTTATATGCATATTGCTGCAGTCAAGCAAAGTAACATATATATATCCTCCCATAATTATAAATTATGCGTGTATGGTTGTGTGTGTGTGTGTAGAAAGAGCACTAGAAATCTACTTTTGCGATAAATTTCCAGTATGCTACGTAATGCAATATTATTAATTTCATTTTCATAAGAAAGTTGACACCATTAAACTGTGCATCCAAATCCAGAAGTTAGAAAAACAAAATATGAAGGAATTTGCACATAAATCTAATCTACATATGTATTTTTAATCATTAGGGGAATATAGTAATTGTATAACTTTGTAGGGTCCTTCTGATGTTTGAGGCAAGAATACAGTTTGGATAAATCTAATCAGAGTGGCTGGGGTATCCATCAGCTCAGGTACTTAGGATTTGTTTGTGTTAAGAACATTCCAGTCTCCTACTTATTTTAAGCATACACTAACTTACATAGTATTGTTGATCACTGTCACATTGTTGTGTTATCAAATATTGTTCGTTCTATTTAACTATCTAAGTACATTTTTGCATCATTCGCCATCCCCACTTTGTCCTCCCCAGTGTCCTTTCCCGCCTCTGGTTGCCATCATTCTACCCTCTGTCACTCTGACATCAATTGCTTTTCATATTTACCTTCCACATGGAGAGAGGCTTGTCTTTCCGTGGCTGGCTTATTTCACTTAACACAATGTTCTCCGGTCTCATCCATGTTGTTGCAAATAGCAGGATTTCATTCTTTGTTGTGGCTACATGATTTTCTGTCAAGTGTATGTGCCACAATTTATCTATCTATTCATTTGCTGATGGACACTTAGATTAATCCCATACTTTGGCTACTGTGGGTCGTGCCACTGTAAACATGGGAGTGTGGGTAACTTTTTGATATACTAAATTCCCCTTCTTTGGATCTATGTAAACCCAGCATTGAGAGTGCTGGGTCAAATGGAGTACCATTTTTATTATTTTGCATAACCTCTCCATATACACTGTTCTCCATATTGGTTATCCTAATTTATACTCCCACCAACAGCATATGAGGTTGCCCTTTCTTCACATCCTCACCAGTATTTATTATTGCTTGCCTTTTTAATAAAAGCCATTTCAGCTGGAATGCAATAAAATCTCATTGTAGTTTTGACCTGCATTTCTCTGCTGGTGACTGATGATGCTGAGCATTTTTTTCATGTATCTGTTGGCCATGTCTTCCTTTGAGAAATCTCTATATAGACTCTTTATTTCTTAATTGGATTATTCGATTTGTTTTCCTATTGAGTTATTGGAACTTCTTATATATTCTAGTTATTAATCCCTTGGCATATGTATAATTTTCAAATATTGTTGAACATTGCCTTTGCCGTGCAGTTTTTAGATTGACGTAATGACATTTATCCAATTTTGCTTTGGTTGTCTGTGCTTTGGGGCATTGTTCAAGAAGTCCTTGCCCAGAACAATATTCTGAAGTGTTTTCTCAATATTTTCTCCTAACAGTTTCATAGATTTGGGTCTTGGATTAAGTCTTTAATCCCCTTTGACTTGATTTTCTTATCTGAGGACAGGTAAAGGGTTAGTTACCTTCTTCTGCATATCAATACCCAGTCTTTTCAGCACCAATAATTGAAGAGACTGTCTTTTCCCCAGTCTATGTTCTTAGCAACTTGGTCAAAGACAAGTACACTCTAGATTTGTGGATTTATTTCTTTGTTCTCTGTTCTCTGCCTTTGGTCTATGTGTTTTTGTGCTAGTGCTATGTTTTTTTGGTTGTTACAACTCTGTAGCATAATTTGAAATCAAGTAGTGTGATTCTGACAGTTATGTTCTTATTTTGCTCAGGATGGCTTTAGCTATTCCCGGGTTTTTGTTGGTATATTTTAGACTTTTTTTTTATATATCTGTGAAAATGTCATGGCAGTTTGATGAGGATTGCACTGAATCTGTAGAATGGTTTGGGTAATATATATATTCTAAACATCAATTCTTCCAATTTAAATATATCAACTTCCGAGTATGGAACATCTTTGTGGGTTTTTTTGTTTGTTTGTTTTGTGTATGTGTGTGTCTACTTCAATATTTTTTTATCAATGTTTTATAGTTATTGGGATAGAAGTCTTACACTTCTTTATTTATGTTTATTCCCAGATATTTTATTTTATTTGTAGCTATTGTAAATGAGATTACTTTCTTGGTCTCATTTTCTGAGTGTTTACTGTTAGCATATAGAAATGCTACTGATTTCGTATATAAATATCCTACAACTTTAATGAATTTATCAATTCTAATACTTTTAATGGAGTCTTTAGATTTCTCTAGTCTATATATAAGATTATATTTTCTACAAACAAGGATAATTTGACTTCTTTCTTTGCATTTCGGAAGCCCATGTATTTCTTTCTCTTGTCTAATTGCTCTAGATAGAATTCCAGTAAATGGCTGAATAACAGTAATGAAAGTGGGCGTCCTTGTCTTTAATGCCCACTTTCATCGCTGAATTATACCAAACATTCAAATAACAACTAATCTGTATCCTGCTTAATTACATAAACTATTTCCTAAAATTGAAGAGGGCAGAATACTCCCAAACTCATTCTATGAGTCCTATATCTCCCAGATACCAGAATCAGAGAGAGGCATAGCTCAAAAAGAAAACTATGGTCCAATATCTCTAATGAACATAGATATGAAAGTCCTCAACCAAACACTAGCAAAGAATATTCAATAACCCATTAAAAAGATTATTTATCATAGACAAGTGGGATTCATCTCAGGCACGCAAGGTGGTTTAAAATATGCAAATCAATCTATGTGATACATCACATTCACTGAATAAAGGAGAAAAAACATAGGATCATTTTGATTTATGCTAAAAAAGCATTTGATAAAATTAAACATCCTCTCCCCCCCAAAAAAACCCTGACTATAGGAGGAATTTACCTCAACAGGACTGACCCTCAGTGGATATTATTCTGAATGGGGAATAAATGAAAGCATCTTCTGTAAGATCTTTAAAAAAAAGTAAAACATATTATAGCAGAAATAAATATGTAGCAAACATAATGTAATGAGAAAACTGAAATTGAACACAATTGCCATGGACAGTTGTAAAGACTAGCAGACATATGGAATGGCATTGGGACAACATAGACACACTACAAATTCTTCAACGTATAAAAACGTGACAAAAGAAAAATATAATTTGTAGAGTAAGGAAAGATGTTTGTACTGCACTTGCATGACAAATTAGTGCTTCTCAAAAGTAATTAGGAAATACAATATCTTAAACAGAAAACTTAGACTGAAAGTTGAGTCACAAAAGCTGCTGTGAATTGGCCAGTATGGAAATGAGCACTCTTCTCTTAGTGATTAGAGGTTTGCTAACATAGTAATATATACCACAACTTTATGCTACAACATACTAGCAGAAATTGCTAAAACAAAACAGAAGAAAAATCCAGAAAACTTCCGGTGGTGATGAGGTGAAATATGAACCTCATAAACTGATCTTCATTACAGAATTTGGTAAATCACACTGGAAAACCATTTAGCAGGAACTGCCGAAATTTAACATGCACATGTGACCCCAAAATGTCACTTTAGTTTATGGTCAGACATATACAAACATGATCACCATAAGTTTGCACAAGAATGCCCATAACAACACTATAAAAATGAATCTCAAACTGAAAACCAGAGTGAACTGTGATGTATTGATCACTTTGGAACACTATATGGAAAAGAAAAAGATAACTTTTTTTTTTTTTGCAGTTTTTTGCTGAGGCTGGGTTTGAACCTGCCACCCTTAGTATATGGGGCCTTTGCCCTACCCACTGAGCCACAGGCATCCCCCCAGAAAATGAAAACTTTTAAACCACCAGAAGATACACCATACTCACTGTAAGTTCCCATTAATAGAGATAATCGGTAAGTAAGTGGCCATGAGGTCGGTGACCCTGGGAGGTAAAGACTGAGTAATTGGAATAGGGGACAAGCAAGGAGACTCAGAGGTGCCAGGAACATTTCATTTTGTTTCTTGGTCTTATTGCTTTTCTATGGGAGAGTTCAGTCTGTGACATCCCAGTGATGAATGCGTGTATCATGTATGCCCTTTGGGTTATGCACATTATTGTGGAAAGAAGAGTAAAATAAAAACAAACAAACAGAAAAACAAGGTAGCTATCCAAGATTCACCATCTCACATACTATGTGACATTTCCTTGGTCCCTTGAATGTTTACTGAACTCAGGGTTTGGCTGTAAATACACAGAAAGAGCTGAAAATTGCAGCATCTTTGCTTTCATTCTTCCAGAAGAAATAAAGTTACCATTTCTTCAAAGTACATGCTTCCACTTGAGGAGTGGTTTAAAAAGATCAGACTGTCCTGTGCCTGACCTTCCACAGAATTAACAAGGTCATACCCTTGGCTTAGAGAAGTTAAACAATGGCCAGGTATGTTGAAAAAATACATGACTTTTCTCAGCCTTCCTTATAACACTTTTTCCAAAAAGATAGAGAGAGAGAAAAGACAGAGATAGAGACAGACAGACAGAAAGGATAAACGTATTTGAAATGAGAATGGAGGTGTAAGGAAGATTAACAGAAATAGAGTTCGTATTTAATGAGACTACTGTGCTCAGTATTTAAATAAGGTGAGATAGTACCCCACTGTTAGGCCAAATGATTTTATGATAGAGCTTCTTTCATATTTCAACCATACAGAATTACTATTTCCATGTTTTGTGTTTTTAGTTTGATAAACAGGATGCTAATACTAACTGATTATAAACACCTTTAGATATAGTTTAAAATTTCTCCATACTCTATACAGAAGAAAATATTAGCAACATGATATATCATGAGTCATACACTTTATTCATAGAGAAAGTGTTGATAAGCAAAAATAAATTTGTAAGTTGGTATTTATTTTAGGATAAAGAATACAGTATGTTATTATGCTGATAAGTACCAAAATGGACTAACACAAGTGAGAAGGTAATTCTGATTTGAAAAGAAAAAATACTTCTACCAAACAGGTACTTTAAACCAAGATATAGTGTAAGTATGAGGAGAAACTAGCAGGAGAAAGGAAACGTATCTATTGATTAATAGTTAGAGAAACATTCTTTAAATTAAGGAGGAATTCCGAAACCACATATCACTGCAGTGCTCATGAGGTGGTGAGTCCACATTTTAAATTCAGAATAAAACTTGGATTTTTATTTAGTCCTATCTATCTAAACTGGTTTTTAGTATCCAGGCTGCACCCTCAACATTTCAGTCATGAAGCCTAGCGATAGCATATTAGCTGGCAATTTGCTTGTGCCTTGCTCCTTCCCAGTTTATTATGAACATTTTGGATAGAATGATAGACAATTCAAGCTGGATCATCCCATTCCTGAATGCTTCTCCTTTCCTGTGCGGTGGGATGCACACTTGTTCTTCTGGTTTACAAAGCCCTGCGTGACACTCTCCCTGCCCACGTAACCTCACCTTCAGCTCTCTTTCTTCTTGATGCTCAGTTTCTTCTCCACATTTTTGAAGCCATTTCAGCTTCTGAATTTTTAGACATTGCCTTCGTTTTTAGGCATCCTACTTGCTCTGTCGGCAGACGCTCTATTCTTCGCACACACAGACACATTCAGCTTGGTTATACATATACCTCCGACTTTGTGTGTCTCTTCTGTTTCTGGAAAGATGCCCCACAATTGTACATGACGCATTATATCTGTCTTCTCTATTCCACTTCACATATAACTTCATGCTTCCCCTGTCACTACAAAAGCATGAATTGCCTTACTGATATTACCTGCTTATACACCTGCACCCCAAAGGGAACTATAAAATCTGTTAGAAAAGGTACCATGAAAATATTCTTCCTTAAATAGTAGATTCTAGCAGAGGACTTCCCTCCTATCATTGTTAAGTAAATAGATCAATAATTAAATATGTGTATAAATATATAAGTTAAATATATATTGTCCAGGGAATTACAGCAAATGCTAAGGTAATAAATTTCATGAATAAAATATTACAGAATAGACTCTATTAGCCTTGTTTGAAAATAGGTTAGATTGTCAAGACATTGCTCAAAGTGAAATCTGTTGTTAGAGAGTGAAAAAATAGAAACAGGATTTATAATGGAAGAATATGTGCTATAAAGAAAAATAATGAAATAAAAGTAACGAACTAGCCAAGATTGCTAGAGTGATGGTGGGCACACTATTTAAATTTAGATAAAAATTTGAAAGGACTTTCAGAAGCAAAGAGAAGAGCTAATCAAGAAAAATAACTGGAAATCTAAGAAAGGATTTTGCAGAGTCAGTTCAGAAAGTGGACACGGTTGAGTCTCTAGAGAAAAATGAATAAGAAAAGGTAAAGAGGGAGGCAGGGGCAGACCAGTGGCCCTTTGTCAATTTGGTATAGTTTGATATTTCATTTTGATTTTAATGACAAGTTTCAGGCTCTTCTGAGTAGGGGGGAATCATGATGTAATTTTTGTTTTCAAAGATGACTTGGAACACTAAAGGAAGAGCAGAGAAGAAAGGTAGGACCAATTAGATAGAACAACACAGCCCCTGAGCCTGTTAAAAACAAAATACTGATTGTTTCTTCAGCAAAGTCTCACAGAGGGAATGAGTTTGATTTAAAAAAAAAATTTCACTTGACATCATTAACATTTTAACCCTGGAGCAAGTAACTCACCTGCCTCCTGGCTGTGATTTAGAAAAAAAGAATCATTATAAAGAGAGATCACATAATTCAAGCTGATTAAGGAGGAGCTTAAGGAAATGAGTGCGTAAGTGAGGAAATGGTGTGACCCCTGAGATAGGCCCTTGGTAACAGTCAATGACTGCCCAAAAAAAGTGGTTGGGAGGAATGAAATTGAAAAATAGAACATGTGTTCAGAGACTTATCATAGAAATAATATTGCGATTTGTTCTTCTATAAATACAAAGATATAAAAATGTAAAAGACAAGAGTCATTGACTCTGAATGATGTGCTGGCAATTATTTAATATCCTTTTCTCTCTTTAATTGCTGTGATGTGCATGATTTATATAAAGATATCTGACATGTCTGTCTCCAGTAAACCACTGAATTAATTTACTTGATTAATAAATAATGTCATTTTTTCCCCAAAATCAACATATTCATTTAAAGATACCAGGATAATGAGAGATTAAACGATTCCTTTTGTACATTTTATTATAAACTATTCAGTGGAGGTGAATAAACGTAGAGATGGATGTGTTCTTTCTGTATCTTTTCCCATTTATTTAGCCCTCTAGGCATTCCTCTCATTTATGATCTAAAAGAATGAAAGTAAATTTAGCAAACTTCCCACCTGGATTAGTACTTCCTGAAACTTAATGAGTTTAGAGGTCACCTGGGGATCTCATCAAAATGAAGAACTGATTGATTAGATTTAGGAATGAGCCTGAATTTCTACTCTTGTAACCTCCATGAAGCAAGGCTGCTGTTGGTAGTGTTTTGTTTTTTTTTAAAGACAGACTCTCACTCTTTTGCCCAGGCCGGAGTGGAGTAGCGTTGTTAGCCCAGCTCACAGCAATCTCAAATTCCTGTGTCCAAGCATCCTTGGGCATCTGCCTTCCAAGTAGCTGGGGCTGCAGCCACCTGCCGCGATGCCTCGCTAGTTTTTCTATTTGTTGTAAGGACTGGATCTGGCTCTTGCTCAGGCTGGTCTTGAACTCCTGAGCTCAAGCGATCCTTCTTTCTCGGCCTCCCGGAGTGGTAGGATTACAGATGTCAGCCACCTACCTTGCCAAAGCTGTTGTTTTATAAATCACATGTTAAGCAGTGGGCTTCTAGGTAAAAATTCGAAAACCTAATCTGGATTTGGAGATGTAATACTGCATTTCATTCCATGGGAAGGGTGAAGGATGACAGATTCCTTCTGCCTGCACATTGCCACACACACACATGTGTGCGCGGTATTATATCTGGACACCTAATCTGCTCTACTTCCAAAACATTGGCCCTAATTTTCTTTGATCCTTCAAGGAACACGGGTGACTAGTTTTGCACAACTTCTTTCACCTTCACTGTGGATTCTGGCAACACTTTGTCACAGAGCAACGTTGTGCTCTTAGATTTGATATCCAGGGCTTCCCAGCTGTTACTGCAATTTGGGCTCCTGGGAGACTGCTTAGCAACCATCCCTGTGAAGGCAGCAGAGTTAATGTCCTGCAAGGTGAAATTTTGGACAACGGGGAACCAGAGCTGACAGGTAAATATTCCCCTCATTCTGGCTCCCAGTACTGGATCCAAACAGGAGCTGCCGAGAACTCTGGTCATGAAAATGCCCCCTTTATTGTATTCGTTCATTTCTCCCACATGGACTGATAAGACCACATTCCTCAGTAAAAAGACTCATCAACAAGACTCTATCTTTGGTCTGTTTTCTGTTGATCCCACTCTACATTATTAAATTACTCATCTTTCCCAGGTTCAAAGGTACGTACCTGATCTACATTACTCCCTTACTTGAACAGAAAAAAAGAAATCATTATTTCTAAGGAAACTGTGTCTAGCTAGACTAAAGGGTCTGGGTCTTGCCTCGTTCAGTCAGTCATTCTTTTCAAATGCATATCACACTAGCAATACTTAGTTGCAAAATAGAAAAGTTATTACGATTATGCTATTTTCTTAGACTTTTTTTTGGTATTTTTTTTTTTTTTTATTTTTTTGGTAGTGTTTTAAATTTAAACCTTCTTATTACTTTACGACTCAGAACCACCTTGTCTTTGAGATACAATTTCCATGCCAAAAATTGTTAAGTTTTTATGTTCTCATGTACTTTAGAATTTTTATTTTTTTAAAATTTTTATTAAATCATAATTGTGTACATTGGTGCAATCATGGGGCACAAGGTGCTGACTTCATATACAATCTGAAATATTTTCATTGAACTATTTAACATAGCCTTCATGGCCTTTTAATCACTATATGAAGACATTTAT
>CAUYRH010116164.1:0-62793 GCA_963574655.1 Perodicticus potto
TATACCTTTTAATTTTATTTCAGTTTGTTCCTCAAATTTTTTCACAAAAACAGACTTGCGGATATTTGACACTGTTTTTTTTTTTTTTTTTCTATTCTATGGATCCACTGACAGTACAATAAAGGATTTCAACTATTCCATAAACAGTCACTTTCTGTGGTGGTATTTAGAAAGGGCATGCGTAGCTATTCTAACATACTCTAATCTCATTTGAGAAAAATTATATTTTAGTCATGGTTTAGAATAGGACATGGTATTTGAAGACCATTAATAAATCTTCCATTGTGTCTGTAAACAGAAAGTCAGAATAAGATAGACTGAGTAGCCTACAATATGTCATTCTGTCTGAAATAGTTTTCTTTTATTTTTTCCTGCAACATAACTGATCATTGATTTAAAGGGAGAATAGGTAAGAGCTGGCAAGATGTGATGTGAAGGGTATTTGGAAAGCCCTAATCTCTAAAATATTTCTCAACTCCAGTGCCACAGTGTCAGAAATACTTCCACAAATAACAGCACCCTTAACTTTCTGGTGTGTGTTCTTATATTTTTTGTAAATTAAAATATTTCTAGGAATAATAGAAATAATAATTTAATCTAATTCATCACGCCTTAAAGACAGATTTGTTGTTATGCTTGGAGTTGAATAGGTAGGAAAAATACATTTCTGCTCTCAAGTGAAAAAGTCCTTGAACTAAGGACTAACAGGTAAAAAGAAGGGAGAAAGTAAATGCCACCCACTCCATAGCCCCTAAGGAGTCATCCTATCCATAGGATTGCATGTACCTACTTGCAGTATTTAAGATTCTTCAAGGTATCTCTTTGACAAATGTTTTGAAATATTGAAATCTGCGTATATTATAAATTTTGTGGCCTTGTGGCCAATATTTTTCCCACACCGTAGCCCAGTGCTTAATTATTTTATATTTAGTACTCTCCTTTCAATAGCAACCAAATTACAATCTATTTCTTTAACAGGATATCTTTTTGGACATGCAGGTTTTATTTATCTCTTGGAGATTGTGCTAGTCAGGGTTCTCCAGAGAAACAGAACCAAGGTAGCAGGTAGTGTAATTCAGTCCACGTGGAAGGCCTAGGAACCAAGAACTCTGGTGTCTGAAGGCAGGGATGATGGATGTCCCAGCTCAGGAGAAGAGAGTGAATTTGCCCTTGCTCACCCCTTTGTTCCATTGGAGCCCTCAACAGAGTGGATGATACCCACCCACACGGAAAAGGCGATTTTTACTCAGTCTACCTATTGACATGCCAATCTCTTCTAGAAACACCCTCATAGACCCACCCAGAAATAATGTTTTGCTGGCTATCTGGGTGTTCCTTAGCCCAGTCACATTAACACACAAAATTAACTGTCACGGAGACTTAACGCCTTGTTGGCCAGTCCCAAGGTAACTTGTATTGTTATGCCCAAATATTGCTGACCGATCACAGGTTAACTTGCATTTGCACTTACAATAGCTATTGCAATTTTAAAACACAGAGTAAGGTAGGATATTATAAAAGCTTTCTTGATTGTGTATGGTTGTGTTCACATTATTATAAAACATTGTTTTTCTAGATATTCAGGTTGTTATCACAACTTTAATATTACAAATATTTTAGCCATGCTGGATGGTGATAGTGAAGAATTTTTCAGTGAATTATATGCAGATGAGAGCATCTGATGGAGTGTTTTTAAAATCTTTGACAGTGATCTGGAAAATGATAGTTTAATGGAAGATAGTTATGAAGCTGATATTAAACCCCCAAATAGAAAAAAAAAAGAAATGTAATAGAATCAGGTAGTGAGAGTAATTTTGAAGAAGAGTAAATCGAAAATGATATTACACTAGCGTTGGAGGATTGTATAAATGTTGTGGATGTAACTGTTGAACTTAGCGATCCACAGAGGATTAATGAAGAGGCAACTTTACGTCTTGGTAATGACTAGTTTAGATTTTTTTCATTTTCATATCCAGTTGTGGAATAATAGCTGGTGATATGGGCTAGCTTCTACATAAAGTCGCCAGTCAGCAACGTGTTAAGGTAGTACAGTGTTATCAAACTCTAGGGCTGACAGCCTGGGGGGTAAAACTCTGGCTCCTCTTTTTTCTAGCTGTGTGACCTTGGGAATTCATTTAATTTCTCTGTGTCTCCATCCAGAAAGACAATAAAATAAAATGCATACAGTCGTTCTAAGTACATAACACAGGTGTTGTTTAGCAGGATTGAATGTGGTGTGTGTCTGTGTGTGTATGCATCACTTTGGATGTCATCTGGCACGCTAAGCACTAAACAACTAGAGTTATTTTTCATATTATTATGTACTAAAAAGGCTAATTAAGTACCTATTTTATATCAAATAATGTTAATGGCTCAAGGGATTAATCAGGAGACACCAAACTAAACAGACCAGAGACCATAATCAGATAAAGCTTACACCTTGAATTTTAAGACTTAGCTTGTCTTACGGCCTGTTGTTAGTTAAAACATGAAAACAAATGTTTCTCCCACAGTCAAACTGGCCAAAGAATACAAATGGTAAGGGAGGCTATGAAGCTGCATTTTTCTTTGGAAGATTTGCTTTATTCATTTTAATATAAATATGACCAATAGCTAAAAAAAAACAGCTGAAAGATAAAAAATGGGAGTCTGCCATAGACAGAGCCTAAGTAAGAGTTATTGCTTATTGCTTTTCAGACTGCATGTTAGTAGTTCTTCCTAGGCATTGGCGCCTTTTACTTTTTCATCATGACAACAAATATCCTTAAATCCCCACCCAACCCGTATCATCATTTCACATTACATTTTATGGTCAATCTAATGGAACTTAGACTGACACAACCTAATGAACCAGGAAGAAATATTTGATCATTATCCAATCCAAAGACCAATTAAGATTAAATAAGTCCAATAAAACTTTACAAATATTCATAGAACAAATAATTTGTGAAATATGCTATAAGCCCCCTTGGTTATAAATTACTGTAAAATTCATTGTTTTCATGGCTTTTGAATCTGTCTTCAGTAGACTCAAAGAATAAGTTTAGAAACCTGTATCCTCATTCCACTACTCTTCAGGTAACAAATCGATTGACATCTTTAACCTTCCTTAATAGGTTAGGAGGAGAAAGCATCACTTTTAAAAGTTATTGGATTAGATGGTTTATCTGCTAGGCAAAACAAAGGAATTATAGAATTTTACAGTTGAAAGGAACAATATGATCATCAAAGACAGCAGCTTTCGAGCTTTACTTTTTAAAGCTGTGTAATTCTTTCTTCAAATAAAAATTTATGCAGAAGTCCAACATGTAAAGCAGATAAAAGAAAAGATGCTATGATTGAAATAAGGTGCGAGCCCTGGAGCTCAGCTCCCTGGTGACTACAGTGGAATTCACGAGAAACTAAGAAGCCCTGGCTTAAACGTCCCTAAACAAATTCACATCTTTCACATTTGAAGAAATTTAGAGCAAGAGAGGTAAAAATGCATAAACTTGTTTAAGGTCAGAGAGCTAGCTAGTACAAACAGGGACAGGACTAAAAACAAAGTCTGCAGATAGCTATTCATTTTCTTTTTCCTTTACATTAAGAAATAATATGTTAAAAAAAAGAAATAATATGTTGCACTGTGATTAAATTGAAGGTTAAAGCAGGTAATGTGCCATTGCCAAGGTCATATTTTAAATTCTACATATGAGCTGGGAGATATTGTTACAAAAATAAAATAAAATCTGCCACAGTCCTTCCTCTGACCACAAGAGTTCACATTCCTCCACCGTGAAAATTACACTTATCCCCTTCCACAGGAATCTAAGTTTCATTCCATTATTGCACCAGCTCAAAGTTCATGATCCCATTATCAAAAGCAAGATCAGGTGTATCAAGACTCCTCAGACACATTTTCTCAAATATAAATCTTTGGGGTATGGTTCTTCTCTATCTGAGCACTAATGAATTGAGGAGACAAATTAAACACCACACAAACAAACAATGGTGGGGGTATAGAGAACTGCTCTAGATAAGCTCATTCAGAAAGGGGGAGGAAGAGGAGGCACAAAGCAGCTATTGATCCCTTGTAGTTCAGAAATATAGCCACAGACAGTGCTGCTAGTGCCTTGGGTAAAGCTCAGTCCCACTGTCTGGGAATGATTCTGCCTGCAAAGCTTTTGGTTTGATCTTCTGGCCTCGTTTTTATTGAATCCTCTGAGCCATCTAAGAAATGGCTGATGCATGCAGCTGGGTAGTCTTCTCAGATGACTTTATTCTTATAGCAGTTCAGGAGTCTGAAGGCCTTTTTTCATTTTATACTATCTGCAATTTCAGGCCATGGCGACAGTGTTTTCTCATAGTTTTTTTTTTTTTTAATTGGGGATTCATTGAGAGTACAAAGAACTAGGTTACATTGCTTGCATTTGTTAGGTACAATCCCTCTTATAATTGGGTCCCCCCCAATAGGTGCGTCACACACCATGACTTCCCACCTCCTCCCTCCTTCCCTTTGTTCTCCCCTACCCCCCTACCATGTACTGGGTCATTAATTGTCCTCATGTCAGAATTGAGTACATAGGATTCTTGCTTCTCCATTCTTGCGATGCTTTACTAAGAATAATGTGTTCTCATGGATTTATTAAGAATTTATGACATCTCTATAAGTTGGGGTTCAGTCCATTATATGTGTACAAAAACTTTCTTTGATGCCTCTTTGGGGGGCATCTTTTGAGACCCCTGTAGGACAATACTCTTAGTAGTTTTAGAAGCCTAATTTGAGATTTATGTCTGAGCTTCTTAAAGGATCTTTTGTCTATATGAATGGCTACATTGCCTTAGATCTTTCCGAGGTTTAACAAAAATCTCTACAATCTTAACTTTTGGCATCATTGTAGATTCATGTTTTTCTTCTGACAGCACCCTACACTTAATATCTACCCAGAGATTACTTATTAATTTAAGCATCTTTTGTCATAAAAATGAGAAAGTTTCCTTTCAAATCCAGAAATCCCTTGCTCCTTTATATGTAACAATTCTTTCCTTAGCTTATTTCTTTATTTACTTCTCATTTTATTATAGGCAGCTGTAAGAAGCCAGACGTGTCATGCAACCTCTTACCTGGAAATCTCCTTGACAAAAGCACAGAATTCATTAGCTATCTACTTTCCACACAGTCCCAAGTAAGACTGTTGCTCAACCTTCTGTGCAGATGCCATAGTGAGAGGCTTCTGCTCCTGGTTCAGTTGTATTTTCTCACTTTCCTTTGACTCTTCATGGACTTTCTCTTCAGGCTCCTGCTAATATACTCGAGGACTTTCAACTTGTACCCACTGCCCTTTCCCCAAAACAAATGGCTTATGTTTTAAGTGTTATTGTGGCAGCATCTACTGTTCCGGTTACAAAGCTGTGTCACGAGCTGTCCCAAAGTCAGAGAAGGATAACACCAATGTACAGTATTATCCTCAGTGTCTGGAGAACTGACTCTGCTTAGCTAGGCTGTTCTTAGGGATCTCTCACATGGTTGTCATCAGACATGGGCTGGCACTGGAGTCCACTGTAAGGCTTCCTTACATTCACGTATCTGGAAGTTGATTATGGCTGTCGTTTGGGAATCCATGGAATTCTGTGCAAAAGGTCTAACACAAAAGACCTCAGTGTCATCCCCCTGGTCTAGGCTCTAGTACAATGGGTGACTGGATCCCATGAGCATTTCCACAAGAAGCAGGCAGAGGCTCTATTTTCCTTTATGACCTAGAGTCATGTCACATACCATTAATTTCAATATACTCTGCCAATCAGGCTATAACAACATTTTGCCTAGATGCAAGGAGAAAGGGTTAAGCACCTCTTTTACGTGGAGAAGTACATGGTAAAAAGTGCATGCGTGATGGGAAACAGTGTTACACATGTCTTTGGAAAATACAATCTCCCACAACCACTTATACACAATGTCAGCTGTAATGTATCAAATACCAAAAGCAAAACATAATAAAAAATTAGCATATATGTATTTTACATAAAATTAATAAGACCAGCTTAATGTATTTTTATTAAAAAATAAATGATAAAAACTATTTGCATGAGGGATATTTGAGAAATTGTCTCAATGCTTTGATGTTTGAAAATAGACACATCTAACACAATGTATGATAGTTACCACTGGGGGAAAGTAAATATTTCATAATAAATAAGAAAAGTCACATTCAGTAGGACAAATAAATATTACAGACTGCCTGAAAGAGATATAATGGCCTCAATAGGAAAAGAATAACTTCCCTACTAAATTCTGAGATGTAGTAATATTATAAAACATAATTTCAAAAAAACTAAGTTGTATGACTTTTAACCCTCTTTGCTTAAGTGTTCTTTATCTTCTTCCAGATATTTTATTGTAAGATAACGTACTTAAAAATAAAATAAAACCTAATTACTTTAAATAATACAGCTACATTTGGACAGCAATTCAACATGCTTTTGACAGCAGATTGAAAAAATTCTCTCACCTTTCCTTGTGAGAAATAAACATGGAACTAGATTGATGGGTTTCAAATGATTAGAGTATAAAGGTTATTGGCATCTCAAATAAGAAAATGGTAAGTCGTACTTCAAATCAGGAAGTAAAGTCCAGGGCCACCTTCGAAAATGCCTTTCTTTGCCATTTATTATGTTATTATGTTAAACTCACCTCTCATAGTAAGTTTATCTGTATGTTTTTTTCTAACTTTTCCTTTGCGTTTAGGCCTTAAAGCATACCATAAAGGGAAAATATTTCTTGAATGTCTAATATGTGCTAGGCATTACTGGCTTCATGAATTCTTGCTTCTCCATTCTTGTGATACTTTACTAAGAATAATGTGTTTCAACTCCATCCGGGTAAAATCTCCATCTTTTTTATGGCTGCATAGAAGCCCATAGTTACATACACCACAGCTTGTTAACCCATTCCTGGGTTGGTTGCATTAAGATTATTTCCACATTTTGGTGACTATAAATTCAGCTGTGATAAACAATCTAGGTCAAATGTCCTTAAGATAAAATGATTTTGTTTTCTTCTGGTTAGATGCCTGGTAGTGAGTATCATTTTTTTTTTCTTCTACACAGCCTACTCTGATATATTTTTATCACTGCTTTATCTTAGGGATTGTTTGCTTCTTTGATTGGTACCTGATTTTATTTGAAAATTACTTTTATAAAATATTATAAGCATGTAAAAGCAGCTTAAGAAATAAAATATTCCAAATAAAATGGAAGTCCCATATGTACTTTTCCATGATAAGTACTTTTCCCAGTCCTCTGCTTCCTATATAAGATATAATTGGTGTGAATTTATCGCTTCTATATATTTATCGCTACTTTATATTGTTTTGCATATTTAAAATGTAAATGATATTTTCATAACTCCTGAAGTGTTTTTTCCCCTGAAAATTATGTTTTCATTTTTATCCACTTTGAGACAAATATAATTTGTATTTTTTACTGTGTAAGGTGTGTAATATTCATTACACTTACCAATTTTTTGATTGGTGATGACATCATTTAAAATATTTTACCGGTACTAACCACTCTGAAATGAGTATTTCAGACATTACTTTTTTATTTTTAATTCAATAAATTGGGATCTGGATTAAATTCTTCACACCTATTGCTCAATAGAGATCTTTTGTTTATTAAATTGACATTTGCTCTCTACAGTATTATGACTATAATTACGATTGCTAACCATATGATGACATAGTGTCCTGTAGTTACTTTTTTCTTCATTTGCTACTCCCCACGCTTCACTGTTATGTGAGAGGAGGGAGGTGTGAAGGAGGACTGGGAAGGATTGTTTTCCCTTCTTTTAGTTATATGTTAAAAGTGTTTAAATGGCATTTTGATAAGAATTAACTAATTAAAATGAAGAAAAATCTGTTTCAGGGAGAAAAAGGCAAAGAAAAAGAAGAGGTAGGAGTGATTTTTCATTTATATTTATTACTTTGTAACTCTATCTCATGTTTGAGAAGCATTTTTTTGTGCCCTTTCATGGGCAGTGACTTAGACAGCTGGATTTCAGTTCAGCCCTGTCAAACTGGATGATTCCCCAGTAAAGCAGCACAAGGGTGTTTCTTCCTACTGCCATTGAAAGATTACACTGGGCAAGTTACATAAGGAAGAGTTTATTAAAAACTATTGCAATAAGGGCAACAAATTGAACTCTACTCCTCCAAAACCAAAAGTAAGAGAGTTTTTTAGCTCTTGGGTGTACTAGTGGGAGGAAGTTAAAAGGAGGTTGGTCACTGAGGTTAGGCCCCCTGTGTTCACTAATTGATGCTTATCTAAGTTAGGCTCCTGTCCTCTCACTGAGACCGGGAATTGGGCACCCTGGAGTTCTTCCTGATGACTACATTTCAAGGAAATGGCTCCCAGGTCCTATAGAAAGACATTCCTGGGTTATAGAGCTGGCAAGAGACTGGAAGAAGTTTTTTATCTCTAAAAGGCAGAGAGAGTATTTAGGATTCTTAATTTTCTAAAGTAAATAGTCTGATGTTTTGAGAGAGGGGAGGTCAGGGCCTATAGTCCTGAAAGAAAGAAACCATCTGAAGTTTAGTCAAACTGAAGGGAAGGTTAAGACCATCCTGGTCACTACAGAAGCTTACATTATGGAACAGTCACAACATGGACAGTGCCAAGGCCATTCAACTTCTCAGATGCTTGAGGAGAATTTTCAGGATTTAATAGATGTGGTGAAGGGTGACAGGGCTGCCAGATGCCCTGCAATTATCACAGGGATGGACTCACCTGTGGTAATGTAGAAAAGCTATATGGCCAAGTCACATCCTACTCCAAAGGTCAGCAGTGTACCCACTGGACATACTGACACTGTGCAAAGTTTCTACAACTAGAGATCTTAGTAGTTTAGAGGTTATTAAAAACTCTGTTTGGATATGCCATAAGCCAGAATATACTTCCACTTACTATTCCTTATCTCAGGGTACATGTTCTCTCATCTGCCAAGAGTATTTTTCCAACTATTCTGGACTTACAGAGTAGCACTTCACCTTCTTCTGGAAAGGGCAATACACACACGTATATGCATATGAATTATGTCTATGAATTAGCCCTTGATTTTGTACAATTCCTGTAGGTTACTATGCATCATAAAATAATCAGAGATTGCACAATTAAATGAGTAATGGATAGAAAAAAGGCCAACAAACACATGGAAAAATGCTCATCCTTTTTAATCATTGGAGAAATGCAATTCAAAACCACTCGGTGATGTCACTCAGAGTGGTTCCACTAAGATTAGCTCACATTACAAAATCCCCAATCTGTAGATGCTGGCATGGATGTGGGGAGAAGGGAACACTTCTACTCTGTTGGTGGGATTGCAAACTAATACAACGTCTATGGAAAGAAGTACGGAGAATTCTTAAAGAACTAAAAGTTGACCTTCCATTTGATCTTGTAATTCTAATTCAGAAGAGCAAAAGTCATTTTACCACAGAACATTTGCACCAGAATGTTTATTTCAGTTCAGTTCATAATTGCAAAGTCATGGAAGCAAACCAAATACCCATCAAACCATGAATGGATTAACAAACTATGACATATATGTACATAATGCACTACTAAGCCATAAGAAAAGATGGAGACTTTACATCTTTTATGTTTACCTGGATGGAGTTGAAACATATTCTTCTTAGTAAAGTATCTCAAGAATAGGAAAAAAATTCCCAGTGTACTCAATACTAATATAAAACAAATATGTAAACAATTACATGCCCACACAAATGATAAAACATAAATATTGCCTAGCTGGGGGGAGGGGAGAGAGGGAGAGGAGAGATGGGAAAGTGGAGGGCAATTCTCAGGAGGGGGACAATTGACCAATTGGCAGATCTCACCTAATATGCACAATGTGAGGGTGTTCAGCACGCCTCCTGGGTGAAGGGTTCAACTACACCTTGAACTTTACCTTGGAAGTGAAAACTATGACCCCTAAAAATTTGTACCTTCATATTAATTTGAAATAAAAAAAGATACAAAATAAAAAAAGTTTACAAGATTTTGGTCCTATGTTTTTTTTATCTTTAAAAAGGTCTATCTCAGTTCCACTTCTGTAAGAAAAATGTTACATGGAATAAATCATGTCTGAAGACTATGATCTCAATGATGTCAAATCTTAAATAATTCAAAACAATGTGGTTGGCATAGGATGATGTGATTTAGTTATATATCATTTCTACATTATCACATCTTTCTAACTACATTGTAGAGTTACATTTTACTTTGTAGAGTACCACAAAGGTCTCTATTATGTGTAGGTAGAATGCAAATCCCCAAATATTATATTTTGCTGCTTTGATAGGTGATTTTAAAATAATTTGCATTGTAATATGTCATTTTAAGTAATTAGATGTTTCTTGAACTTTTTTTTACTACAGTTTATGTGCTGACTAACATGGTATGTTGGGTACTATATTTACTCAAACATAGCCATAGATTTGCATTTAAGTACTGAATATTAGACAGCCACCATTAAACTTTAAAATTCCCCATTTAATGTCAAACTTCCTTGACCCCATATATTCTTCTACTCATTTTCTTTGCTTCTCTTCTGTGAATAGATAAATATTTACATGCCCTAACTGCTAGAATCTGGAAATCATGTTATTTTACAATGCAAAGGAAACTTTGCAGATGTGATGATGGGTAAGGACCTTGAGAAGGGGAGACTATACTGGAATACACACATGAGCCCAGTGTAATCACAGGAGCCCTTTTAATTGGAAAACTTTTCATGGCTGGGGTAGAGAGTTATGTGGTGACCAAAACAGGGCCAGAGATTGTGGTAGCCTCTAGAAGGTGGAAAAGACATGGAAACAAATTTTCCTCTAGACCCTCCAGAAAGGAACCCAGGACTGTCTGTATCTTGATTCTTAGCCTAGTGAGTCATGTTAGGCTTATGACCTGTAAACCTGCAAAATGCGCCGGGTGCAATGGCTCACACCTGTAATCCTAGCACTCTGGGAGGCAGAGGTGGGTGGACTGCTTGAGATCTGGACTTGGAGAACAGCCTGAACCAGAGTGAGTTCCCGTCTCTACTAAAAATAGAAAAATTAGCTGGGCCTGGTGGTGCAGACCTATAGTCCCAGCTACTGGGGAGGCTGAGTGAAGAGAACAGCTAGGGTCCAGGTGTTTCAGGTTGTCTCAAAACAATCAAACCAGCAAGAGCCCTACACAATATTAAATTTATATTGTTTTTGCTGCTAAGTTTGTGGTACTTTGTTACAGTAGCATAGAAACATACAGCTAAATTTAAATTTACAGCTAAATTTCTCAAAAGAGGCATCTGTTTTTGCTGTTAACATTAAATGACTTTGAATTTTCTCTTTAATTCATTTCAATTGGACTTGTATTCTTACCATCTACCTATTTATATCAAAGATATCTTTTACTTCATATCTCCTAACTGTGATGGCTACTTGTCTACATTATCTTAACTGCATACCTAATAATATTTGATTCAGTTGATCACTACTCCCTTATTAAACACTATATTGTTTTAGATTTGGGGAAAACCTGGTTTTCTTTTTGCTTTCATACTCTCCTTACATGATTTTACTAATCCATCTCCATGTCCTTAAATATAAGGTGTATAATTATTTTGAAAATTTTCCCTTCCCCAATTCCAATATCCAATCTATTTGTCCTTTCTCACTTGGTTATCTAGGCACTTGTTAAACAGTGTGGACAAAGCAAAATTCTTAATTTTTATATCAAAGTTTCTCTTCTCAGTCATTTAGTTCCTCTAGCTAGACTCCTAGGACTTACTCTAGCTCCTTCCTTCCTTCCTTCCTTCCTTCCTTCCTTCCTTCCTTCCTTCCTCCAACTCCTTGCATTCATTCCTTTGGAAAATACTTTGCACCCTATCTCTTATCTGTCCACTTCTCTTCATTCCCTTTATTCTTGTTATAATTTATAACATTACCATCTCTTGGCTAGACATTGCAAAGGTCTACAATAAGTGAGCTTGCTTCTGACCTCTTCACCCCCTTCTCTGCATGAAAATTGCACTCTTTTCACAGCTACCAAAGATATTTTTTAAAGATGTAAAACACAGAGAATCACTTTCCTTATATCCCTCCAGTGGAATCAGAATCTCCAGTAGAATCACATCTTATTTACAGTGAAATTGAAACTCTAACCTGGCTTCCCATCTCAACATTATGTAATCCCTCATGCCTCTTTGACTTCATGTCATAGAGCATCCTTCCTTATCCTGCAATCTCCAACCACAGCTGGGAGGCCTTGAGATTATGATTTCTTCTGCTTGGAATGCTTCTTTCTGTTTATGGTTCCTTCTTATCACTCTGATTTCAGTTTAAAGATGCAATCACACGGAAGTCTGTCTGTTGATACTGTAAGGTAGTCATCTAATCACTATTGTATTTCCTATTGTTTTTAAGGTTTTTTTTTTCCTTTTTTATATGTGCATTCATTTGTTATATACTTTCTCACTAGAACATAAACTTCATAGTGGCAGGTAATTTGTCCTTTTGTTGCTATATTCACAGAGACTAGAAGTATGTGGTTCATCTATTATATATCCATTTTGTGTTGTATGAAGGAATAAGTGTATTTTATGTTTCTATGTAAGACTTATGAGCCATCAGGTATAAGCAAATGAGTGAAAATATTTAGTAAGGACTTTAGAACAGAAGCCATGGGGTGGTGGCTTATCCCCTGGACTCAGGTCTTATATGTGGAATATGATAGGGAAGGGTATATTGCTTCAGAAAGAATGTGTAGGACAATTGAAGTTGTTAGCCCCTCAGAGACACACAAGAATGTTGGGTGTGTCATGCCTATAATTTTCCTAAGGACAAGATTTATAGTAAGTATATGAGCAATTTTGGGACTTTTTATCTAGAATGACCATCAGAGCTATCATTGTACAAGGTCTGACAAGTAAACTTGTGAATTTGCCTCTGTGCACTTACATTGGCAACACTGTGCACACAACTCAGGAAGGTTTCATAACCTTAGTACATCAGTGTTTCACAGCTGTGTTCATGATACATGTGGTGATGTCTTGCTGAGTGCGTTCATTATTGTTGTTACTTGTTTGTGTGTGCTATATGACAAGAGTTTGGATGGTCATTCCAGAAGAAGAGTTCCAAAACTGCCTTGAAAGGTGGACTAGGCACTGGCATCAGTGGATAGCTTCTCAAGGGAAGTACTTCAAATTTGACTACAGTGATATCCAGCAGGGAGGTGCGCAGAACTTTTTCTAGGATGAGTTTGTGAACTTCATTGTCAGACCTCGTATGTTCACAATAATATACCTAAAGGCTGGAACTACAATCTTAGTCTTACAGGCAGTTCTGGAACTGGTTTACTCAGAAGGTCAACATGGCAGATTGGCATCCAAGATGGAATTATTTAGACATGATTAGTTGAAATTTTTGTCTGATTTTTCCTGGGATTCCAGCAAAATCAATCAAGATTGATGGTGTGGGAAGCGAGAAAATGGAACACTCCTGCACTGTTGGTGAGACTGAGAACTAGTGTAACCTTTATCGAAAGAAGTATAAATAGTCCTCAATAAGCTAAAAGTATTGCAACAAACCTTCCATTTGATCTCACAATCCCATTACTAGGTTATCTATTCAAAAGACAAAAGTCATTTTATCATAAAGACATTTGCATTTGAATGTTTATAGCAGCCCAATTTATAATCACAAAGATGTGGAAATAGCCCAAATGCCCTTCAACCCATGAACGGATTAATAAACTATGGTACATGTGTAACATGGAATACAGATTCCACCACAAAAGTGATGGAGATTTTATATCTTTTGTAACAACCTGAATGGATTTGGATAACTCTCTTCTAAGTAAAGAATCACAAGAATGAAATATCAGCACCCCATACACTAAACAGTAAGTTGAAACTTGTAGATTGACAATAAATGCACACATGAGAGGAAAGCTAAATTAAATTTAAGAAGCGATAGGGGCAGAGGGCGTTTGGTAAGTTCTCACTCAATAGCTACGATGTGTGTGTACATGGCACACTTTTTGGGGGTAGGTCACAACCCGGAACCCAAACCATGTAACCTAATCACACGTACTCTCATGTTAAGCCAAAAATAGGCAGGAGAGGTGGTTATAAAACACAGTTTCTTTACTAGTGCAGTAAATAAAACTTTCACTGGAGGATAAAGTTCCTCCCTTAATGTTAAATGAGTTAAATATTTAAGAGTATTTCTAAGCTTTCATTTTGATAAAGACAATCACATAATCATATTTTTATAAAAATTAAGTTTATTTTCTTTGTATGTGCTCACTTTATTATTGAATAGAGAATAACTACTAATATGTTACCAAAGACAGGATGGTACTTGCCACAGAATAAAAGTTAAATCACTTTAAAAATATTTTCTTGGGCGGCACCTGTGGCTCAGTCAGTAAGGCGCCGGCCCCATATACCAAGGGTGGCGGGTTCAAACCCAGCCCCGGCTGAACTGCAAAAAATAAAAAAATAAAAAATTAATAATAATAAAATAAAATAATAAACTGTTATTTAAAAAAAATATTTTCTTACCAGAAAATAAAATATTTTTACCTTTAAGTCACTTCTCTTGTATGTTAGTCTTTTATATAAAAATGCAACGAATATTCATGAGACTTCATACATTCTCATATAAATGTTAGGGAGATGATGAGGCTATGTTAGGTACATGGTGAGGGATTCCAGCTCTAGGTAAATCATGCAGGAATAATTGTCCCACCTGGGAACAAGGACACGGACACGGACCAGGCGAGCACCCCCTCTTGGTGATGCCCTACCCTTGATCCTGCCGTGAGCAACTGCCACACCAAGAGAAAGACCACCTGATTCTGCAAAAGAAGGCAGGGAATTCCCATCCCAGGCACAGGAGGATGTGGAAAGCGACCTAGAGTAACCTGAGGCTCATTATCATATCCTTCACTGTCCATCCAGTGGTTCAGTGCTGACTCTGAACCACAAGGTGGGCCCCATCCAGACACTATGAAAGAAGACCGCAGACCATACCCAGAGCCTCTTGTGATCTGTGGCTAACGTATCTTGCTCTTGCTCTATAGATCTATCCTGGTATCCCTCAATAATGCTCCTTTCTTGCTTGACTTGCTCTAGTTGCATCTGGTCACTCTTCAGCCAAGAGCACACTAAGAAGTGATAAGGGACAACTGCACATCTGAGTCATGGTACCAAGACTTCAGGTCCCGTATTAGTAAGTGTGCACATTTCTCTGCTTGGTGTATAAATCTTCTTGATACTCAACTGTCTTCTCCCTTTCCTCTTTTCTTTCTTTTTTTTTTTTTTTTTAAATATTCCTTGAAATTGGTTGGTGTGTCTCTTAAATCACTGTTAATCTGTATCAAAAGTTGTTATCAGGGGGCGGCGCCTGTGGCTCATCGAGCAGGGCGCCGGCCCCATATACCAAAAGTGGCAGGTTCAAACCCAGCCTCGGCTGAACTGCAAAACAGAAAAATAGCCGGGTGTTGTGGCGGGCGCCTGTAGTCCCAGCTACTCGGAAGGCTGAGGCTCCTCACCTAAGCCCAGGAGTTGGGGGTTGCTGTGTGACGCCACGGCACTCTACGGAGGGCGATGAAGTGAGACTCTGTCTCTACAAAAAAAGAAAAAAAAAAGTTGTTATCAGTCTCTTGGCAATGGGATATTAGTAATTGATATCTTCTGTTCTGTTTCCTTGTTTCTGTGTTTCCCTAATATACAAAATAAATGCATTGGTTTTATCTTTTACAAGGAATACAATATATTGAACAAAAACAAATTCCAATTTAACTAAAACTTCCTATTTAGCTAATAATAAAACAGTTGGGGTTGAAAAAGCAAACTGCTTGGCATTAGAGGGAGAAATAAATGAGGTGCTTACTGAGTTTTGAATAATGAATTGATTTATTTTTTCTGTGTAGTACAGTGTGATAGCCAGGCTACTCTGCCCTCTCCTCTTTTGTTCATCTCCCATGGTAGGTTTGGACAGTGCCTGCATTTCAATAAGCTTTTTTCCCCCTCTTTCTCTCCTTCTGTTTCCTATGACAATTAGCTCTCTAAGCCTCTAGTGTGTTTACGGAATTCTCTGCAATTAACTCGGGTCAGGAGGTGGTATTGCACACTCTTCTGACATAGCCAGATATTGGATTGCCCACAGTAATTCCATTTTCTAACAAGTAAGCTGGGTTAGAGAAGGACCCGTAAGACTGAAATACACTGATTAATAACCTATTTCCGATGTATTTTCTCAATGTGTATTTTCAGAGGAAGCCAGAGGGTTAGGACTGAATTATGAGATAAGTTTGCATGTTTAAGTGTCATCCAAAAACACAAGAAAAAGCAAGTAGACACTCAATCTCTGGTGATAGGTTTCAGTGGCTTCAGATCTTCCATGTTGTTATTCCTTAACTGTGGTGTTGCCTAGATTTTAACCTTAACGAATTTTCTATTCTAGATATCACAGCTGTCTTCCTCCAGCATTGCATAACATAAAACCACCCTGCAACCCTACTTTTCCCATGAAAACACTCTACAGGGAGATTCTGTGTTTTACTATGACCTAACAGAAACCGAGTTCTTGTTTTATACTTTTTGCTTATGGATATTGTTGTTCTTAAAATAGGCAAAATTAAAACATGGTCCTTCTCCTTTTTTATATCTTACAGTTTTCCTTTTTTTTTTTTTTTTCCCAGAACCCTTCTTCAAATAAGCTATGTCTTCAAGCTGTCTGACCCAGGGCTATCAAGGAATTTCCTGCTTTTATGCATTTGTTTAACAGTATATCTTCTTAGTGTAACAAAATTTTTCATAGTAATGTGGACAATTAGGGAATATACAAAAACCCACTACTTAATAAAAATCTATTATTTACCAGTTGGGATTTTGCTGTATATATAGAGTATTACATTTTGTGACATTCACGGAATCATTTCTTGTAATCATCCTCATCTCTAAAGAGAACATTCATATTCATTTGCAGGTGATATAACTGAAGTTCAGAGAGACTAAATAACTTGGCAAAGTTAACAAAAATAGGAAACAATAGAGCTAGGTTTTGAAATGAGAACTGTATGGTTGAAAACATCATGAAGTTTTTTTTCCTACTTCCAGAGACCATCACAGATTCGGGGGGAAAAAAATTCTCTTCTGCATGCATTCTTACATGAAATAAAATGTCTTACATGTGCAGGAATTTGGCAAGCAGAAGACTGCTGTTACAAATGCCAACTATAGTTTCACAGGATATTTGTAGATTTGGTAAATGACAAAATTTAGCTTTTAACACATCGAAAGGGAACTCAGTATTATAGTCTATCTTCTGACATTCCAGCAAAAATAGTGTAGTGTATTTTTAGAATATAAACGTATCCATGCAATATGTTGCCAATAAACCTTTTTGAATTAGATTTTTAAAGTGCCCTATTGAAATTTAAAAATTGCCTTAGGATCTCGTCCTATGAAGACAAGATTGAACTTAATGGTTACTTGCTCAGCAGCAGTCCCATATCGAACATGGGAAGTGGAGTACTGAATTCTGTTGTATCCTTCACTATGCATGGAAATGTGACTAATTTTAGTCAATACTCTGTCCACAGGCTAGCTTTCCCTTCTGCATTATTTAGTTGTCTGACTGAGCAGAACAGTGATGAGCAACTATGATGAAGAAAGATATTAAGAGCAAAAATAACGCAAAACAAAAAAGCATCCCCTCTTCCTGTTTGGTAGCATGGTGAGGATAGGTGAAAGGTTACTCGGTAACCATCCATGGCAGAGAAGTATATTAAAGCCCAAATATAAATTATGTAACTTGGTCTAGAAAAGTGCGTCCAAATATCCCACAAAAAATAACAAGTTTCATAAAGAAAGTGGAAAAATCAATTATTAAATCTGTCTGCACTCATAAAGACTTTCCATCTAAACAATAAATATTTCAAGTTGCATTGCGACCTTTCTTCCACCTTTCACATGGGCTTCTTTTCTTTTACAAAATGCTACAGAGAATGGAAGCGTTGTCAATTAAGTAAAAAGGGTGTTTGCATCAACCTTTTCATGTGTGGAATTTAATGACATTTTAAGGTTAAAGTAAAAGTCAAACATCGATTTTTTTTTTAGTGTCTTCTCCTAATGCAGCTAATGAATAGAGATTCCAATAAAAACCTTTTAATCCCTTTAAAACTTGCCACTCTCAAAAGGCTTATTTTATTTTATTTTTATTACCAAACTTTTTCTCCCTTCTACCGACAAAGATTTAGGACAGAAGGAAGCACCGGGTAGAGATGACCTGGGGAATTCAAATTCAGAAAATCTTGATGATACTGTGTTCTAAAATGAAGTTAATTGGATGAGTCATGTGCATACATACACCTTCTAGAAATCAGGAGACTGGAGATGCAGAATTCAGGAAACAATAGACGCCAATAAATTTTCTAGATGAATCAAAAGATATTTAGATCTCTTTTATTTTACCTATTACCAAGGTATAATGTGGAAGGTAATAATTTTTTCTTGCCTAATATTTATTGTCCACTATAAATTCAGATGGATTCATATAATGAAGAATATTAGAAAAAAGTATATGAAAAGAAGCAGTGATGTTTGGTAAACAAGAATCTGGCACCTCATATTGGAAAAACATCAATAAAACATTAGCTGGTGTAATATCACAGCTTCACATTTCACAGGCAGTTTGTGTTCAGAAGGAGCCGGCAATATCCTTTGAACAATATTCAGAAGGTAGCGAGTCTGGTGCTTGAACACGCCATTAGAAATCTAACAATACCTCATATTCCTTAGATAGGTGATATGAACTCATATTTCTTACATGAAATGCCATCACATTTTTCTTTAGAAAATTATGTTTATACTGACTTTTCAATCTGTACACAAAATCAATTATTTGGTAATATTCATGGTGGATAGGTAAAATCATGTCAGGACTCTCTTAATAAATGATGTGTTTACTTCCATGACATTTAGGTAGGAGGAGTGTTGGCCTTTTATGGACAGAGTTAAATTCAATAAAAGCAAATGTCTCTTTCACTGTAATACTTCGCATGATTGTTGTTTTGTGTCTAGATTTGGAGGCAGGATTGTTTTCTAATAGTGAATTCACACCTGACTTTATAATGAGCCTTCATTTATTTCTAATTTAGAATACGTTCATTTAGAACAGTTAACTTCTGTTTCTAGTTCTAAAATTGTGTACCCTTTGTTTTTAATTAAATGTCAGAAATTCAGAAGTACTAGTCATTGTAAACAAATAAAAAGAATAATTTTTTTGGCAACGTTAAGACGTGGAACTGATACTTTGAGTCCTTACTAGGTATCTAGCTCCTCCCCAGCAAAGGCAACCTTCTCAAAGGACTAGTGCACAGAAGAAGGTATTAAAGTACTTAAGATTTGGAAAGAACTGAAGGCTTGCATAAGCTTGTGTCCTCTTTTGTTTTTTCCTCTCTCACCTTCAGCAATGTGTCGTTGTTGCTAAATCCATCATCACTTCACTGACACCAAAAAATATCACCCCCTCACCCTATTCTCCCTAAATTTTCTCTTCGCCTGGACTTATTGGCACTTCTGAAGCACGCCAGAACTAAAGCGAGCACACCAGTCCCACAGATGAAAACACAAGTATGTGAGATTTATTCATAAAATGTGATCCTGAGATTTTAAGACTTATAGGATAATAGAGCATTAGACAGATCGTTTTAAGTGTGTTCATTCATTCACTCCCTTATCCAATGACTCATTCATTCAACCAAGTTTCACTGAACAACTCCTATGTGCCCTGACCCTCACTCACTAGGTAGTGGTAGGAAAAAGATAAGTTAGTCCAATGGTTGGATTGAGAAGGTTCTGAATACTAAGACCAACAATCACAATATGCCATTTATGCTCTGACAGTTATAAATTCATGTTGTTATAGAAACTTAGTGGAAAGGCATCTTAATATATAGAAGGAAGGATCAGCAATGGCTTTCATGATGTCCAAGAAGGGTCATGAAAACAAATGCATATTAGTCACTGCTTGGGGCTGGATTTGGGGGGTTGAGTTAGGGAAAGGCACATTTTTCAGATGTGCCCAGAAAAGAGAGAGCCTGACATGTCTGGGGACTGAAGTCAAGTCAGTCTGGTTGCAATACCACAAGAAAAATTTGTAGTAAACAAGTTTAGAGAGTTACAGAGGGAGTTATCAAAAGTTTCAAATAGGAAATAGAAGAAATAATTTTCCAGATTGCATTTAAGAAAAGGTAAGTTAAGGGCATAAGGGCAGTGGAGAGAATGGAAAAAAAGAAACGCTGTAAGGAAATAGACAACTTCCACAACTAGCACAGGAATCAAAAAACAAAGTGGAAAGCTAAAAATCATTGTTTCTCAAAGTGTGGCCCCTGCACCAGCAGTGGGAGCATCATTTAGACATGTGGGAAATAAAAATTCTCAGACACTCCTTCAACGTACTAAATCAGAAACCATAAATCTGTGCTTTCTCACACCCTCCAGGTTATTCTAATGCGAGCTAAACTTTGAGAACCATTGGTACTTAACTAAGGTAGCCGCAATTAGAATAGAGGAAATAAATAGTTTTGAGAGACATCAAAAAGAGTGTACCTCTCAATGCCTCAGAGACATTGTTTTAAGTTAGTGGCTTCTTTGTCTCCAACACAAAATAAAAAGTAATATATAGTATTACCTCCATTTATGGGATAGCTTTTTAGTATCAACTTGCACCTAATTTGGCCATTATAAATTGTCTATAAAAAATCTCTGTGATTATTAAATTATTACATATCCCTTTCCTTTGGTTCTATCTTGTGAGCATTTATTTTAGGATATTTCTATACTTGTGTAAACTCCATGGTTATCAGTGTTATTGGTCTATAAGAACCTTGGAGACAGAGGTTTCATTTACATGATTTAGTTATAAATATGCTTAATATTCCTTCTCCACTATTCCATAGGGAAGTATACAATCTGAAATGGTGCACTCAGACCACAAAAATGGATTATCCATTTCAGAAAGCATTATTTTTGGCCAACGCCATGCATGTACTCAGTTGTATACATGCTCCCATGTGCAATTGTTGGAAGCAGCTATATTTGATCTTTATTTTGTATTTGAAGTGCCTAGTTTAGGAAGTACTACAAACTTATCTATAAATGCCTGTTCAAGGATTGATTACATCTTGGCCAAATATTTCGCCCAAGTAGGTTGGCTTGTAAGAAACAGGCACTCATATAAGACACAAAATACCAGTAAGCTCTGCCCTACAATATGATGAACCAACAAATGAATTAGAATAAGCATGGCTGTTCAAGCAGGGCTTTGCAATTTAAATTTAACTTTACATATATAATATCAACTTCACAAAGTGACATGTGGTTGGAAAGAGATGAAGTCCGTTTTATGGACAGTTCTCAATGGTTTAATAAAATCACAGCATTAGAGATTCATTCTTTTTCCTTAAATAATTTCTATTTCAAACTCAGAAGAGCACTGTAAGATTAGTGCCTTGAACACATAAATAAGTGATTAAGCTTTCTCTTAAGTGCCTGATATTAATGAAGAAGATGATGATAGCCAATGTGAATCGAGTACTGATGATGTGCAAGCCATTTTTCTCTTCCATGTATTAAATCATTTAATAGTCATAATAACCTTAGCCAATAGAGACTATTACCATTCTATTAGGTGGAGGAAGAAAATGAAAGAAAGAGCATTTGAGTAACTGGATAAAGTTTCCCAAGCTATTGAGCTTCAGAGCTGGGATTCAAATCTTGGTGGGCTTTATCCAATGCCAATTTACTAAACCACTCATTGAGATTCTTCTAGAAACCATTTGAGATGGGCTGAGGGAATGCAGTTTCATCCACTTTTGGAAAACAAATGAGGGTAATTTTTCAGGCAATAACGGCTTATAAAATCAGGATAATGGATTGTGTCTCTGTGTGTATATGTTGTAGGGGAGTTGGTGCAGTAAACCAGAGATTAGAATGAGGTGGAGAGATAATAAAGACTGAGCTCACTTAACTTGCTTTGCCAGTGAGCTTCTACTATAACTCTGAAATTATTAATAAATACACTTGAGTTTAGAGCACACAGAGAAATTTCCAAAGCACACAGAAGAACATTTTCTATATTACTCGTCAATCACCTTTTCTCAAGCAAGTACATGAAAGATCTCTGTTTATTCCAGCTCTGATATAACTGGTGTGTCCAAAGCTGTAGTAAATTACAGACTTGAACTTGAAGTAAAGAGATATTATATTAAGTCCAAACTCTTTCATTAACTTGTGTAATTATAGAACTTAATAGTTTTCTCATACACACACACACACACGCATATATATACATACACACACATATATATATAAATGGGGATATTACATGTACCTTTTTCACGGGGTTGTCATAAATGTTAAGCAAAATATTATATACAAACGACAATGATTTAAAAAATGGTCTGATGATAAGTCATTTTGTTTAATAGTTATTAATTTCCAAAGAAATTTATGTAACTATTTTGGCTAGTTTCCACGTATATTTTCAAATTTTAGAGTAGGGTAAAAGATGATTATCAAGAAAGTCATACTGAAATATCAAACTTCTGACTTGCAGGTTTATCATGAATTTATAGGCCTTGAGGGATGTTGTGACTGAACATTGCTTGACAGGTGCCTTCATTTTTGGATTGCTTCTGTAACAAAACACGAATTTATCAACTTAAAACAACACAAGTTTATTAGGTCAAAGCTTAATAGGTGTGCATTCTGGGGCTAGTGTGATTGGCTTCTCATTTGATAACGTGACTGGGAGGAGTGGTTTTAGCTCATTCAGATTTTGGCAGAATTTAGTTCCTTATAGATAGAGAACTGAAGTCCCCATTTTCTAGGGAACTGTCAGTCGAGGAGTGATGTCAGCTGCCCCAGCCCACCTGCATTCCCTGCCACGTGGCCACATTCCTCTTCAATGGTGAATTTCTCTATACTTTGTTTTTAAGGCTCACTTGATTAGCCCAAGCTTACCTAGGATAATCTCCCTATTTTAAGGTCAGCTGGTTTGGAAACTTAATACTAATTCATCTGCAAATCTCTTCAAAGCAGCACCTAGACTAGTGTTTGAGTAACTGAGGAAAAATGTATGTGCGTCTAGGGAAGGTAATCTTGGGGGACCAGTTTAGATTTTGGCCTGCCACAAGGGTCATACCATATGTTTCCCATTGCTAGAATATGCAACAAAATAACTTTTGGAATGTTCTGCCTGAGCCAGTGGCTCAGACTCTTCATGGTCTCTATCACTTTTGTGTAAGGAAATGCTTGAGCTTGTCTTGCAGCTATCACTGACGAGTGTCGCTGTCCAAATCCCAGAGAACTTGACAACCCCCAATCCATACAAAAGTCCCATCATATATCTATTGACTTATTTTTATGCCCTTTAGCCTGGAGCTGGGATTCACTTCTGAAATCTTGATTCTCAGCCTCATACACCACACATACACAAAAATTAGGGTTTTATCTAGCTCAAAGATGGGGTCAGAAGGTGGGTGAAATAAAATTAGACCTTCATAAATCGGAGGAATGTTTCCTGGAGTCTAGATATTAGGTAAAGACAGAGAGACAAATTCAAAACTGGTGGCCACTATTTCTTCCCTTGGACTTATTGCAGGGCTTTAGAGGGGTCAGATTTAGAGATCAGTCCTTCGTTGGATGTATAATTTGTGAATATTTTATGCCATTCTGTAGATTATTTCTTCCACTGTAAAGAAGATTGTTAATTTAATTAACTCCAATTCATTTATTTTTGTTGCTTTGTTTGCCTTTGGTGTCTTAGTCATAAATTCTGTGCCCCTAGACCAGTGGTTCTCAATCTTCCTAATGCTGCGATGAATTTTCATTGTTACAAAGGGGTCGCGACCCACAGATTGAGAACCGCTGCCCTACACCAACATCTAGAATAACTTTTTCTGTTTTATTCTGCAATTTTATGGTTTAATGCCTTATGTTTAGGTCTTTTATCCATCTTAAATTAAATTTTCCATAAGGTGAGTGGAGAGATGTCTATGGGTCCTGCTTTATTCTTCTTCATGTAGGTATCCCATTTCTTTGCCCCAGTGTATTTTGCTGTCTGCTTTTGCAAAGATCAATTGGTTGTAGCTATGTGGTTTTATTCTGGGTTCTCTATTCTGTTCTATTTGTCTATGTCTCTACTTTTATACCAGAACCATGGTAGTGTAGCTACTAGCCTTGGAGCGTAACTTGAAATTGGATAATGTGATGCCTCCAGATTTGTTTCCTAGGATTGCTTTAGGTATTTGGGCTCTTTTTTGATTTTATATAAAATTTAGGATTATTTATTCTAATTCTGTGAACAATGATCTTGAATTTTTGATGGGAATTATATTGAATTTGTAAATAACTATACAGTACAGACATTTTAATGATATCAATTCTTCCACTCTATATTCATGTGATGTTTTCCCATTTTTCTGTTATCTGTGACTCCTTCCATCAAGGTTGTGTAGTTCTTTCTTAGGGGTCTTTCACCTCTTCGGTTATGTATATTTCCTTCATAGCTATTGTGCATGGTATTAAGTCCTTAATTTGATTATCAGCTTGAACTTTTTTTAGTACATAGAAATGCTGCTTACATCCAAAAACCAGAAAGATCACAAATTAACAACTTAATGTGACATCTCAGAGAATCTCAGACCTACATAGAAAACTAGATACCTATTCTTCAGAAATTATTCCTTAACATTGAGAAGGAAGAGTCCTCTCTCCAAAGCCACTATGACCTTGATACCAATATCCCTTATGAACACAAATGAACAAAATACTACCAAAACTAATTCAACAACATTCAAAAATATAATCTGCCAAGGGTTCAAGAATGCTTTAACATATGCAAATCAATAAATATAATCCAACTCATAAACAGAAACAAAAATAATAACATATCATCACTTCAACTGATACAGAAGAAGCATTACATAAAATCTAGCACCCTTTCATGGTAAAAAAAAAAAATCCTCAATAGACTAGGCATAAAAGGAACATCACTCAAAATTATAAAAACCATGTATAACAAACCCACAGCCAACATCATACTCAATTGGGAGAAGCTGACGTGTTGCCCTTACGAACTCAAACGAGATAAGTAAGGGATTCAGCAGTCACCAATTCTATTCGACATAGGATCAGATGTTCTAGCCAGGGCAATCAGGCAAGAGAAATAAATAAAGGGCATCTGAGTCAGGGGAGTGGCATTCAGACTATCCCTATTTGCTGATGATCTGATCTCCTATCCTGAAAATCCTAAAGACTCTACCCAAAGTCTCCTAGCTTTGATTATTTAGACTCCTACGCAGAAAACAAGAAATATGGATTACACTTCAAGTTTTAAACTCTGAATCATCTTTCTTAGTTTGGAGAGTATTCCAATGACTTAATGTTTCTTGAGTCATTTTAACATGATGTTGTTATCAATAACATTTTGTGCCAGCAGGGACTTTATAAATTATCTAGAGTAATTTTTTTTAAATTTTATGCATGAGAAAAATAAAGCTTAAAAGGTTTAAGTAGCTTTAATGTTTGAGCTATCATAGGGATATGATAACTTGAAAACAGTGGTCAAGAAAAGAATTCTTGGGATTGTTCCAGTGTGTCATGCTGCTTACATTTTTATGTAAATATAGGTAAAACACTCATAAAGAAAACAACTGAAATTTAGGACAATCACCTATGATCTATTTTTTATCTTGAAGGTACACACCATGACTTTTTAAAAATTTCAACTCTTCCCTGGTATGCAACCAGCAATCTGTGGGCTTTTAAAATAGATTAGGTGATAATACTACATTTTGGGTTCTATCCAGTATAATAACACCAACATAAAGTGCTTTCTTTTTCCTTAGCACTTTAAATATTCCATATGCCATCCGTAGTGTATTTAAATCTCATTTTATTTTATATGCAGTTTTTAATAATTTATGTTGCAAACATTCAATATTTTAGTTTTCTTTGTGCTGTCATGTAGATTTTGCTTATAGTTTAAATAACTTTTGTACCTTAAAATTATTTGGCTTCATTTGAATGAACGGTAATGCTCACATTGTCAATATTTTATCCTAATACATAGCTCTATTGTACAAAAGCATGAAATAATTAAGGAATTCCCTACACTGGCATTTGATAAAACACCTTTCCTTTATGGCAAGATTTGTGTTTTATAGGGATCTTCTCTTAAGTATAGAAGCTCTTCACATTTATTACAGAAAGACCGACAAAAATAATTACTTAAAAAAGTCTTCCCATCCAGATGACGTCATTCTGACAAAGTATCTCTTTGAATTTGAAAAGCGTAGTGAAAGTTCTGGGACTTTTACAGTCTGTGCATTCACAGTTGAAGGAAGAAGAACCAGCAGTAGGTGGGACTAGGATCATTTTTGTGAAGCTGACTCTAATCCTGAACCCCAGCCATCCTCCAAGTTTCCCACTATTCCAGTACATTTGTCAGTTTATCTTGTTATATAGCAGAGTTGTCACCAATAACACATTACTGAGATGAATAAGCTTCTTTGTAAATTGAACACAGTCTGGAGATTTAAAAAAAATCATGTATTCCTTATTACTGATTAATGGATGGAGATTATTTCCCTCTAGTTCTTTTACAAATTTAAATTTCTTTGGGAATTTTGACTAATGGAAGAGGATGGAACAGGGAATTCTGGAGAAAAAAAACTTGTGGAGATGGAAATGTCTAGCCAGGGTGGTATTATCAGGGTCTATGAACAGAACATAGTGATAAGGACTCTTAAAGGTGGGAATGTGTGCATGTGTATATGTGATGGAGAGAGTAAGAGAGAAGTGGAAAGAGAGAACAACTGAAAGGGTAATGAGAAGATGCTCTGGTTCTTTGGCTCTTATCCCAGGCTTCATTGAATTCAATGGATTTCCAAAGAAAGTTACTTTCTGAGAAAATGACATTCAATTCAATTTCAAAATTACAGCCATTGTTTTTTTCTACTATATGTAATGTATATGAAAACTCAGGAAAATAAATAAATAAACAAGCAATGCTAATTTTTCCAAACATTTAGAGCTAGTACAAATAAGGTGATATATAATGATTTAATTTTATCAATGTGTATTAAGAAAACCACAGAACTTTCTTAACTGAAAGAAACTTAGATATGATTGATTAGATTTAATTCCTTTAGCCAAAAGAAAAAAAAAAAGAAAAGAAAAAAAGAAAGGAAGAAAGAAAGAAAAAAAGACTAAGTTCAAGGGAAGTGCCTGTGGCTCAGAGGAGTAGGGCGTCAGCCCCATATGCCGGAGGTGGGGGGTTCAAATCCAGTCCAGTCCAAAAACTGCAAAAAAAAAAAAAAAAAAAAAAAAAAAAAAATCTAAGTCCAAACAAGGCAAATGATTTATAAAGAATTCCAAACAAGTCTAGCATCATCCATCTATTCAAAATAGGCTTATAAGTCTATGAAAACAATGAATTAAAAGTCAGGTCTGAAGTACACCATGACCATTATTATTCTGAATTTGCTTATGAGAAACTAGTCTCAACTTGCTAGAGAATCTTTTTGACTTGAACTTGGCTTTGAGACACCATTGTGAACTCTGGATTTATTTTTCATCAAGGTGAGGCTAGAGAAGGCTTTTCTTCTCTCTTAGAAATTCCTCCCATTTTCTAATATTTTGTGAAAACAAATGAGAAATTAATCATTATCAGTATAATTTCCAAAGTTGTCTTTAGACTGAATGCTAAGGCTACAAAGTTGTCAACTATCAGACTCTAAAGCATAGTTCACAGTCAAGGCCAATTAGAAATCCTTAATTTTTCCCAGGAGCCTCATACACATGCCCTGTCAGAGCAAAAGCCATATTCTGCACACAACCATTAAGTACTAGCTGCCAGTTGAAAATGTTTTTTAAGCACCTTCTTAAAAATCTCTCTTAAAATGCTTAGTCAAAATGCTTAGTTAAAATGCTCAAGATGGACCTAACTTATTTAAAAAAAATGTACTTTTGTAAAACATCTAGTCTCAATGTATATTGTTTTCATTACAGAAGCTTATTTGATAATTTCTTCCCAAGCCACAGAAGTCTTCACTTAGTTATTTTTTCTTTGTTGTCAGCTCAATTTAGGAATCTTTCTAAAAATTTCTTTGTCCTTTTTATCATCCAGTAACACCAATTTATCCCAATCCCCAAAATTTCCATAGAAATTTCTTCCTGGCGAAAGGTGCTATCTCTTAAATCTATGCTTATTAAATTTCACCTCTTTAGTCTCTATGAAGAATGAATCCAAATATACAGTAAGGCTCAAATGAAGAATTAGGCACCTGTGACCTTCCTTCTCAGCAGAAGCATCTCATCGATTATATGCTAAGGTGGTCTGCTAAATATTAGCCGCATTATGTAAGCATGAAATCTTAGGGTCCAAGGTGATCATGCATCTGGATTTACTGATCTATCGATCATAGAACTTAATGAATAAATATCTTGTTCTGGAGCTGACCAAGATGCAGGAACTTAAGTGCCGATCACATAATTTTTCTTTCTGACTATAGCACTGAATAATTGCAACACATCAAACTCTCTCTGTCCATAGTTTAAATGTTACTTTTCATTTATATATCCAGCAAAACAACATATTACCTGCTAATCATTCTTCCTAAACTCTGTGACAAAATATCAAAGAAAACCGTAGACAGGAGTATGTTGCTATAGTGGGGAGAAGATGAATCACAGAACAGACAGAACTTGGCTCAAAGTCTGATTCTAAGATCAATCAGCTTTTGACATATCAAAAACTGGCTATATCTTTTAATCTGTTTCCTTATCTGTAAGATCAGAATGCTAGCAACCACATAAGTCAATTTTCTAGATTAAAATAGTTATGCTAAGTGAAGTACAGTACCTGTGACGTATGGAAATATGCAATAATAAATGTTAATTAGTTCTTCTTTTTCTACTTTCTTATTCAAAAACTGAAAAAAAAAGTGTTAAAAAATAGTGCTCACTATGAACACAAAGGATCTTGCCTACAGGCATAAATACTATAGTAATACTGTCATATGCGTATAAAAGTAATATGAAAGAATTATCCCCGTTTTTTATGCATTATTAATTTTAAATACAACAGAGACAAATTATGGACAACTGTGTATTTCTGATATGTATATTGGGTTTTTAGTGTCTCTTCAGATTCACTTTCATTATACTATAACAAGGATAAATACTGAAAAGTCTAGGTAAAGTTGTACACGACAAACAAATTATCTGTGGATTTATACTTGGATATATTTTGGGTTAAAATATCAAAATTGCCTAGCCCAATGTAATTTGTCATAGCATGACCTTTATGTCTTGCCTTTGAATACTCAGCAGAAATCAAGGGGAATGTTTGTCAAGTAGATAATTAAATAAGTATAGATGGCCAAAATGTACCTCTATAGACAAATTTGTCACAGCACTGACAAAAATACCAGGTCCCAAACAGTACTCAGCAGAAGGCTGGAGGATCAAATGACAGGTAGATCATTTGGGGGGAGAACATAACAAACTTCTCTTGGTATCCTAGTAATACTGAGATTTGCTTATTTGGATTTTATTTATTTCGTCATTTATTTATTTATTTATTGGCGGACAGAGTCTCACTATGTTGCCCCTCAGTAGAGTGCTGTGGCGTCACAGCTCACAGCAACCTCAAACTCTTGGGCTTAAGTGATTCTCTTGCCTCAGCCTCCCAAGTAGCTGGGACTATAGGTGCCCACCACAACACCCAGCTGTTTTTTGGTTGTATTTGTCATCATTGTTTGGCAGACCCAGGCTGGATTTGAACCCGCCAGCTCAGGTATATGTGGCTGGCGCCGTGGCTGCCGAGCTGTAGGTGCCGAGCCTTATTTGGATTTTATTAATGATGATTCTAGAAGAAACATACTACCATATACACAGAATAAAGTTTGAAAATTTAATTAACAAGTGAGGAAGAACTGATATATTCCAATTCTCGATCTTCTTTCTTTGAATATCATTTCACAGTGCATTCAGTAACATGGTAGTGAATTTGCCTGAGAATAATTGTGAGCTTTTTTTCATTCCCTATGCTTGGTGTTGATTTATTAAAACATAGAGAGATTTTTTAACTTTATCTTCTCCTTCCCCTCTAGAATCAAACACTTGGAGGTGCGCACACACAGCCACAGGGACGTAGACCCACGTGGGTGCACACACACATCAGGAGACTTGATTTTGTTTTCATAAGCAGAAGACAGAAGCAGATGGTAGAAACTGTGAATTTCTAGCAACAGATTTTGAGACCACAATATTATTCTAGCAAAACAACTAAACCTACCACTCATGTAAACTGATCAATATAGAACTCATTAATAAGTCCAAATATTTCTAGCCATTTACTAAATAATTAAATCAGTGGTGATGTAGACAAAATTAATAGTATATTTTTCTTGAGTCTCAACTCCAAGATGATTTTACTTTTGTGGAGAAGATAAAAGAGAAATAAAAGTAATTTAATTTCCTTTGGCAAGTAAAATTACTCAAAAAAAAAAAAAGAAAGAAACCCCAAGGAAATAGATTTTTTTTTTCCTTAAAAACAGAACTAAGCTATAGCTTACCTGATATAAGGGAAAATGGAAAACAAAATCAAAGGAGCAAACAACCAAATAAGAAAGCTATTTTGTGTCATGCACAAGGGCAACCCTAATAAAGTTTTAGATTTGGAAATCATAGGTTTCTAGCCTGGTGGAGAGCAGGCATCTTGTATACACAAACGCTCATGCGCTCTCACATAAAAATGCATTTTTATTATCCAGGGAGAAAGTAAGCCTCCAGGAGAGTAGAAGAAATAAAGTACTGGAAGAGCTGAGATACTAAGGGAGAAATTGATACTGCTGTGGCCTTTGTTTATAATATCAGAGTCTATGTAAAGAACCTCAGGCTGATACAATTGAATAATAAACCAGCAGACGGCCAAACTACTTTTTTTATCTCTTCAAAGTCTAATGGAAATAAAGCTTAGTATTCTGGTCAGATCTGCTAATTCAATGAGTGGTCATTGCTCACAAGCTGCACATAAAAGAATGTTAAGTCAGGAAAGGATTTCCTGGGTCGTTTTCCTTCTTTGACAAGCATTCCTTCAATGCAAAAGAGAAGCTTTTATTTATTTATTTATTTATTTATTTTTCACTCTTTAAAATGTATTCTCTTTTAGGTTAGGCTCCACATTGAACTTGAACATTTAACAAGTACTTTATGAAATCTTCCCTAAAATTCCATAATTTCTTCATGTATGCTCTCAGATAAAACCATGGTCACGTAAGGTTGAGAAATTTGAGCTGGAGGCAGTTTTCCACATAGGGTTATTAACGATTTTTTCCTCTATTCTCGAAAATGTCAATTCAGATTTTAGAATGTCAAAATGAGCAGGTTCAAAATAGTTGTGTGTACTACCAAATTGTTATGACCCATAAATCACATGTTTTATATTTTTCTCCTAAAAACATAATAATAATCTGCTGATGAAGCAAGGTCCAGTTTATCACGGTAGTAAATGAGAACTCTTTCTTGGAGAAGGGGTTGCTCAGAAGGCAGAAGTGAAGGGAGATGATCATCTAATTGCATTCAGGGCTTTTGATTAGGTATTTTAAGGTGTGTCTTTCTATGTCTGGATGTAATTGGCTTGGCCAAATTTTGTGTTGTAACAAATAGTTTATTTATGATTAATGGAATTGATCGAAAATATAGTCTTGATGAGTAAACTGGTAAGCAAAAACGTTTTCTTACGAATCTATGGTCCTAAGAAAGGCTTCCTGCCTCATATGCAAGTTATCTCTTGCGGGGGTAAAATCTGGTTTAAAAATGTATTCTTTGGATAAATGGAGTTTTGGAGAGTTGCTAAAGCCAACAAGGAAGGTATTTACCATTTTGTGATTATCTTTAGCAAAAATTTTTGGTAATAAATAGTAGAGGCATATTAATATAGGGACCCCAGTCTTCATTCTCCGAATTAACCTATGGACTTGGTATCCCAGTTTTCAGAACTGAACTCAGGAGATCTAGAAAATCAGTGTATTTGGAGACATATGGGAGCCCATCATGAGGTATCAACAAGTATTCTTAAGTTCAGATCCACTCAAGATAATAGGGTTTATTTGATAAGTACAGAAAATAGAGGTCCAATGTGTTTACTGTCAACTTGACTGTTTATTATTTTGAGACATGAAGCCTACAGAAGCGTAAGCCAGCAGCCAGACTGAGAAGAAGTCCTTTGCTTTTCCCTCTGACCAATTACAGATGTGAGGGTTGTGCTGGGCAATATCTAAATAATCCTCAACCCATACAGACTGAAGAGAGTGAGGCAGAAGGCAGAGCAGGTGCAGCTGCAGCTTTAGGGCTGTCCCTTTGCACAATGAGATGGGCAGCTCCCAAGGAGAGGCAGTGGAACAAGGCTTGCAGATCAAGTACTTGTCTTAATTATGATTCAGAGTCCAGCCCAGCCATGAGTGAGGGAGGAAAGGAGCAGGTGGGCTTTGGGTAGAAGTTTCCCGTAGCACTTCAGTTCTGAGGGTAATAGGGGAAGTGGACTGGAGCCAGGAGCAAGTGGAAGAATAATCATCTTCTCTCTGATCTCAACTGTAGTGAAGGAAAATTTAGATCCTTTCATCAGAACTTGCCAATATCTCTGAGGGGATGGAAAAGGAAAGGATTTATTTCTGTGTAAAAAGAGATAACATTTAGATTCTCACTAGAGTGAATTATATTTCCTTTTACTTGGCTGCTAGGCATAAGCGCACACACACACACACATACAAACAGGAGATACATTTGCAGGAATATTGAAGACAGAAAAGTCTTTGCATCTTTGAAAGTAGTGTATTTTTTTCAGATGATTATCCAACGTTTTACATGGACATGCAACTCCAGAATATTATCTTAATGGCCTCAATCAAGTCACATTTTGATTTTGGCTTTTAATTTAAAAGTTACTTACAAATAGCTAATATATGTATGACATTTTAAATTTTTTATAAAATTCTTTTACATGTATAACTAGAATTTTTAACCTATAGTAAAAATATGTCTGAAAGGGAAATAGAAAAAGACAAGCAAGAGACATATGTTATGGGTTAGAGTCAGGATTGAAAAATACTGTAAAATCTTTAAGGTGCAAAATATCTATTTTTCCTAAGAATTACATGGGGCATAAATGACTTTTGCAAACATAAACTGATTTAAAAATATAATAAAGCAAAATTTCTAAAGGAATGTTTTTGCCTCAAATTTGGCTTAGCTTACCTGAGGTCATAATAATTGACAGAAAATAATTTGATATAACTATCAAAAGAAGAACTTGATGATAAGACTTTTACAAGGTATTGAGAATTACAAAGATAGTTAGACTGATTTTGAAAGTTTTATGTAAATAGTATGCATATTTTAAGAGAAATTTGAACATTCTTCTACCAATAAAGGGATTGAAATAAATTTTCTTTACCAAATATGTGTTGAGTGCTCACCAGATTTACGAGCTGTTCATTTTAAATGATTTTTACATTTCATAATATTAAAGATCTCTAGTTTGTCCATTACTACAAATCTGCTATTAGAATATTTGGTGCCATATATCCACCTTACAGGTTTAGTATTTTTCTTTCCTTACACATATTCAATCAGTTTTTTTCTCCAATAAATTTCAAACTGTGACAAAGGACAAAAATTGTCCACCTTTAACGTACTTAATGATTTCCATTTTCCTCCCAAATCATTATCATAAAATCCAAATTTTTATGTTTCTTTTTTATACTAATTTTTATAAAATGTCAAAAGCAATAAAATATTTCAAGTAGCTTTAAGATGTATTGTCAAAGAGGCTAAAATTGGTGACATTGCTGAAAAAAGAATATTGGCAGTCAATTATAACCCTCTCAATTGAGAAATGGCTTGGGTAGTAAAAGGTTAACATAAGTCTTTTTTTTGTTGTTTTGTTTTGTTTTGTTTTGTTTTGAGACAGAGCCTCAAACTGTCACCCTGGATAGAGTGCTGTCACCCCGAATAGAGTGTTGTGGCATCACTGCTCACAGCATCCTCCAATTCCTGGCCTCAAGCGAGTCTCTCACCTCCGCCTCCCAAGTAACGGGGACTGAGAGCACCCGCCACAACGCCCGGCCATTTTTTGGTTGCAGCCGTCATTGTTGTTTGGCAGGCCCGGGCTGGATTTGAACCCGCCAGCTCAGATGTATGTGGCTGGCGCCTTAGCCCGCTGAGCCACAGGCGCTGAGCCTAACACACATCTTTATATCCTGACTCTCAATAGGAGATTTGTCTGACTCTCATTGCCTCTCTAAATTTTCGGAACTTGGAAAGCTCTGTGTGAGTTGGGGCCTTGTTGCACTTGGTCATTATTTGTGTCCTTGTGGACAGAGTAATCCTATAACACGTTTGACATGTGATGAATGTTTGTGAAATTAGTGAGGAGACACAATTCTTATCCAGGTTGTACATGGACATGCCAGTTCTTCGCAATAGATCCAGTAGCCATGGTTATCCAACATAGAACCTATACCACGACGTGGCAGGGGAACAGATGGAGGAGGAACTGAACTCAGAGACTGTACTCCTCACAGGCCAGGCAATTGAAGGAAGTGTCAAGAAAAGAGGAAAAATCAGTCTGGGTGCCAAGTAGCAGGGAAAACACTTTGTTTTTTGGAAGAGATTAAACAAAAGAGAAAGTGGACAGACTGAAGTCTCCTAGTAGCTGAAATAATATGCAGGGAGTTAAAGTGGGCTCCCTGGCACAAGAGGAGATACCCAGGAGTGGGGCAGTGATGCTTGAGTGTGAGCATTCATTTGATCCCCAACAAGACCTCTGTTAAAATGCCCTGTGCTAAAGTAAGACATGTCCAACATGAAGCTTGTATTAATAATTACTTCTGAAGCATCTGACCGTTAGTTTCTTAAATTTTGACAATCTCAAAGAGAAAAATGGTGTAAATAATAGAGTAAACGAAAGCCAAGAATAAAGTTCACTACTCCTAGCTTCTAAGAAAATCATCACCCCAGAATTAGAAACCACAGTGGCAGATAATTCTGCCCACCAACATTCCCATAATTATTGCTAGTGTGTTAGATGTATCTGCTAGATACATTTAGAGTTTAGTGGGTTGTACTATTGTGTTTAAAAGTACAGTGTTCCAAACCTAGAAACAATCTCTTCTAATCAAATAAAGGAGAAGCATTAAGAGGAAACTAAAAGATGACAGGAGATAAATATAAGTATTAAGTTATCATTCATTTTTTAAATTAATTAATTAATTTTTTTTTTTTCGAGACAGAGTTTCACTTTCTCTCCCTGGGTAGAGTGCTATGGCATCATAGCTCACAACAAGCTCAAACTCTTGGCTTAAGCAATCTTCTTGCCTCAACCTCCCTTATAGCTGGGACCACAGGTCCCACAGCTGTCACAATGCCTAGCTATTTTTTTTTTTTTTGAGACAAGTTCTCACTCGTGCTCAAGGCTTTAACTCCTGAGCTCAAGCAATCCACCAGCCCCAGCCTCCCAGAGTGTTACGATTACAAACACTGGGACACCACACCTGGCCATCTACCATTCATTTTTAAACAAAAATACCTAATGAAATCGCAGCCAAAGTTCTTAGGTCTTACTGAAATTCACTAAATAAGTATAAATTTTAACACTCTTTCTCCTTTCTTTTCTACTTTCATTAAAAAAAATTTGGCAATTATTTTCCCCTGTTAGGAAGAACTGTATTATACTCTTCTAAATTAATTATTATTCTTTAATATGTAAAACATAAACAATAGCATACATACACATGAATCAATATGGGGGATTATAACGATACTGGAAATAGTAATCATTATAGTACTCACGTGGGTCAAAATATGTTCTTTCTACCCAGTATCCTGTGGAATCCTCAGGATTAGAAATGTTAAATTATTTTTTCCACCAAGGGCAAACAGCTAGTAAGTATTAGAGTCAGTTTCTGAACAAGAAATTTTTTGATTCTAAAGTCCACACTGCACTATCTGCCTAGAAAGCTTATGCTATTAAAATCTCTAAGTAGTTATACAGGAAGGTAATATTCATTTCTATACAATAACCATATTTATGCTTTATCACTATAATATCAATATAACCAGAAGTGTATCTATAGAACACTTAGTTTCCATATTGTAAATGCTGTTGTGCTACCCTTGAGACATGTATTACTAAAAGAGAATTTATTTTTCAGTGCTATAACTTCCCATTACTTGTAAGAATAGAGGTATGTAATATAGGTATCTAGTGACTAGAAATTATACTCTGATTTTCCTTAATAAAATAATAAGCTATCTCTACCCAATTGTGACAAATTAATTAAATGGATTCCATTACAGCTTGATGCTGTGCATCTATGCAGGAATTCGAAGATTTGGTCAAGAACAGCTAAATCAATTCAGGTGTCTCCCTACTCAAGCCCATTCACTGTGGTTACTGTCTCTCTGTCCACAGTGATAACTTGAACCTTTCAGTAGAAACTCTATGGAATATTAATATTTTTTTATTGTTGAGGATTCATTGAGGGCACAAGAAACCAGGTTACACTGATTGCATTTGTTAGGTAAAGACCCTCTAACAATTGTGTCTTGTCCCCAAAAGGTTAAATATTAATTTTAACATGGAAGATTAATGGCCATGTGTTCCAAATCCAAACCATGAAGGGAAAAAAAAAAAAAAAAAAAAAAAGGAAAACTTGAGACTAAGATCAAATTTTCCCATTCATATTTAAAAATTTGAGGTCAAAATAGAGAATTAAGTGGAAAAGAGTAAATAAAAATTGCAGGAGGAAGCTTCATAGGTCAAATCATAAGCTAGAGTAAGACAAAAGAAGGAAGATCATAGAGAAGGCAACATAGACAGTGAAACTTTTGTAGACCTGGTGAGAATATCTTTCCCTTCCCATGACCCTGAAGCAATTCACTCTCATCCCCATCTCTGCAGGGTAGAACATTTGATACTTGCATTTTCTTCCATGACTCCCTTTTGATAGGAATGCCGTGTATATGTCCCTGTACTTACAAGAAGTCAACAAATGGAAGAGAAGACTGCCCTGGGATGTTAGGATTATAAATTGGAAGAGGTAACAGGTGGGGGAAACACTGGTTTGGAGTCTGGAGAATCTTGTAAAATAGTTTTCTCAAATTAGTTTGATTACAAGGATTATTGAGAATGGATAATTTTTTTTAACAGATGGCTAGGACTTTCCCTTGATATTCTAATTTTTTTATGGGGATCCAAGAATTTATAATTTAATATATTCTCAGGATTTTTTTTATGATTAGGAATGGTTGATAAACACTAACACAAGCTAGGACTAAAAGTTTGGAAATACATAAGCTGAAGCAGTACTAAAACATATGAGCAACATAATTACTGAATTTCATTATTTGAAGTAAGACTATTAAAAAGATGTCTTAAGTGTGGCTCTAGAAAACAATATAAAAAACTTGGGGATGCATTTTAAAAGACTACATTATTTTACTATATCTTAAACTTTCTTGAAAAGGTAGGAAATGCTTATTATAGAAAAATATGAAACAGTTAAATAAAAAACAGATTAAAAATAACCATGTAATCACACTGCCAAACTAATCAGTATTAATTTTATTGTATAATAACATCTTCACACTTCAGGGACATTGTTCTCAAAAAGTTTCCATCACATGTGGATAAAAACTGTGCTTAGCAAGTTTTCATAGACAAATGTTTAGAGAAATCTTTTCTTAATTAGTCAGGGTTCTACAGAGAAACAGAACCAAGAGTATATGTGTGTGTCTGTGCTTGTGAGTTTGTGTGTATATGTGTGTGTGTATACATGTATACATATGTTCTAGGACTTAGCTCACATTATTGTGAGGACTTAGAGGTCCCACAATCTACCATCTGCAAAACAGAGAACCAGGAAAGCTCATGGGGCAATTCAGTCAGACTCTCAAGGCCTGAGAACCAGGGGAGGCTGTACATCTGTTCCCAGATATGAGTCCAAAGCCCACAAGCGTCAATATATGATGGCAGGAGAAAACAGATGTCTCAGATCAAGAAGAGAGAACAAGGTGGTCCTTCTCCTGCTTTTGTTTGTTTGTTTTGTAACAGGCTTTCTAAGAATTGGATGATACCCATTTTTAAAGGAGATCTTATCTACTCAGTCTGCGGATTCAAATGCTTCTCTTCTGGAAACATCTTCACAAACAAGTGCAGAATTTTGCCAGGTATCTGGGTGGCTCTTAGGTGAGTCACATTTACAAATAAAAGTAACCATCGCTGTGGTGGCAATATATTAAACACAATAAATCAACATTCAGGAAGATCGCCCTCTTCCAAATTAACTACACTTGTTGGTATGCAACAACCATTCTCCCATGAAAAAGGAAAAGAAATATTTTAGATCGTATGTAATATGTGATGATCGGATATTTTGTATTGTGTAGGCTTTGTCTGTGAAGGGACGTCAAACTCAACTTGTCCCCACTAACTTCCAGAAGTCAGAAATCCTTAAAGTTCAGCCACTTATACAGTGCCCTCTGCATAACTGAACAGCACTATTAATAAAGAAAAAGGAGAATTTAATAATATCTAAAAAAAAGAAAAACTTCTGCTAAGAGAGCCTCACTGATTTTTCACAAACTATTGCAACCTTCTGAGGAAGATTCTTCTACAAGTCATATATTAATAGCTCCTCTTTTTAATGTTTTGAAATAGTCCCTACACAAAATGTCTTTCATGATTGTTTCATCTTTTGTAAGATAATTAAGGCAAAATTTAATGTAGAAAAATTATTTTTCACAAGTTACCTTGGTGCTTAAGTCCATGTTATCAGGGTTTTTTTCTTGTTCTTTGTTTTAAATAACAGAAATTTATTTTCTCAGTCTTCTGGCAAGGCAGAGATCCAGGTGTCACTCAAATGGATTTCTTCGGACACCCCTCTCCTTGGCTTATAGATGGACAATTTTCTCCCTCCTTCTTTTTGTGGTTTTTCTTCTGTTTGTCTTATTTTCTTATAAGGACACCACCCATAAGGCCTCATTTTATCTTACTGCCTTATCACTTAACAGGATTACATTCCGATGTGAGGGAAGTGAAGGCTTCAACCTATGAATTGGGGGTGGAGGGCAGGGATTGTTATCAGGGTATTTGTCTCCGCTCTCTGTCTCTACACACACAAGTGCACCTGTTACATGGAAAGGAAGACAGATGACAGTTTATGCATAGCTGATTGAATTTCTGGCCAGTTTTGTGAGTCAGACATTATAAAATGCATCAGCTAAATACTTTGCGAATTTTGATAGTCATACTTTAAGTGTAGAACTTTAAAGTTGGGTTAACTATGCACTGTGATTTGCTCTTAAAATGTCGGAAACATTTCTGGAGTATAAAAATTCATATCTAACAGGGAGCCTAAGGAAAGGAGGTTTTTGCTTTTTGGAATCAAAGGATGTGCCTAGTTTGAGGAAAATGCAGGAACGTCATGGGTGATTCTAACAGTGGAGATGCTAACCAAGGACCTGTGTGCTCTACTGGTAATGTGTGTCACCCTTTGCTCTGCCAAGTCAGATGCAAGGGAAAGTTTCCATCAGAATTGCCATTGATAGAGTCCTGCAGCTTAGATATGTTTATAGAAGGGATTCTAGCGAGAAATGCCTGGGATGGTAAAGAAAGTAAAAGTAATCACTTTTCATTCTGGGAGTCACCATCTGGGGAAATGTAAGATGGTATTTTTTAAGCCTTAGCCACCACCTCATTACAAACACTTCATTAGAGTTTTCAGCTGCTCATTTGTCTCCCTTCTCTCCACCTGCACATCCTCCCGGCCAATTTTCAATAATGGCTGTCCCTTTTCCCAGCCCTCCATGTGCCAAGCACTGGACAGATTCTGAAAGGCTTTGCTTCAAAGTGAAATGGAGAATTTGGCCAGGACTTAGCTGCCATGGAGACATCCTGGATATTTTGCTTCCAACACACATTTGTCTGAATTGGAGCATTTTTTTCTACTTCATTTTCTTCTTAATGGTACCTCTTCCTCCCCAACTGCTCCAGGGCCACTTCTCTCCATTTGTGGATTGAAAGAAATCCAGCACTGTCTTCCTTTCCGGCCTCCACGTGTTTAGCATAATTTAACCCACCGTGCTATTTACTTGTAAACGCTTTTATCTTTATCTGTCATCCTCCAGAATTATCTTCCTTTCCTATTGGCAACCTCAGAATCTACTTAACCTGCTTCTTTTCCTTCCAAGCATCTGACTTTAGCTTTTGCACTAAGAACTCGCCTACCATCGTAAACCTACGCCGCTTCCTCATTCTACTTCCCTTCTTCAAATCACAATAATGATCACTCTTCGTCTCAACACCATTTGGAACTGTTCTTGACGCCATCTGAAAAAAAGACAATGTTGAAAAATCTCTTCTCTATCCAACCCCATCACCTGGCTAAGTACCACCATCGCTATGCTGGAATAGTGATATCTTTGTATTGCTTTTCTCTGAAATCGCTCCTCCATTCCAATCCATGCTTCCATTCTGCACCCAGAATACTTTTTCTTCAAAATATAAATTAGATCATGGGCCACACCCCACTTTCACCTCCACTTTCAAAATATTTCAAGTTTTTCCTTTTAGAAAGAGAGAATCAGTATTGTGGTGTTAATTGCTTAAAAATGGGCTGGATGGGGGGAGGGAATAAGAGGAAGAAACGTGGGAGAAAAAGCAAACATAAGCTCTAATTTGTAGCTTTTGCCGAATTTCCACAGTGTAACTTCTATGATGGATACTATCAAGCTAGGGATGTAACATCATTAAGTGTAGAGTTGGAAAAAATGTGAGCAAGTGACCCATGAACACTTAGTGCAGCGACAGAGGCCAGTTCCTTAACTTGACATTTAAGTCCCTGCTTCATCTTTTCCTGCTGACCTGTTGTTAACCACGACTTGTTTCTTAGTCTCGGTCCACTGACATTTCTGGACCTTTGTTTACTTTCTCAAATGTCCTCTGTGCTCTGCTCTTCTAGCCACCGGGACTTTGCAGATGCTACTCCTTCCACTGGGAGCTCTCTCTACTCCAGGTTTACCCCAGTTAGTATCTCAGTTCTGTCATTTTCTCAAGGCTATTTTCCTTGATTCCACCACCCACGCCAGACTAATGGAGACCGTCCTGTCATGCATACACTGGGCACCACATACTTCTTTTCTATTATGCACAGTTATAATTTATACATCTATTCCTGGGACTGTTTGATCAATGTCTCTCCTCAACCAGACTGTAAGCTCTGTAAGTGCAAAGGTTACGCTCATGTGTAATAATCACTGTATCAATGGTGCCTGTGTCTAACATAGTTTTAAGCATACAGTAGTTTCTAAAAAATAGTAACAACAGCATATGCTGCATGAAAAAATGAAGAAAAATTTATCCTTTTTTAGTGAACAGTACTTAGCACTGTGCTATGTGTTAGGTTTAGCAATACTAGGGCTTCATTACGTATTTATTAAAAGATTAAAAGAAGGCTTCACCTACGCCATATTCTTATTTCTGCTGAAATTGGCTTTCACCTTCATTATGATCTTTAAGCCTCAATATTCTTCAATCCAATATTATTTGTTACCTCTTACTTCCCACCCTATTTGTTATAATTCAAAAGCCTATATTCCAAATTATTAGAAGTGTTATTGTTTTTATCTTAACCTGATGAACCGTTGGCCTCTATAACATTTATGTATAGGTCTTATGCTCTCACTATTTAGGGAAAATTAATTGGTATTAAACATTATGATTAGAAGATGCTGGATTTAAAAATGTAGTAAAAAACAATGAAAATGTTAACATAATATTTTTAAAAATCATACATGGAATAAGGAAATCAATCCTTGACCTAGATATTTTGGAGAAAAAGATATTATTTACAAGTAACAGCTCCAAGTGGCATCTTAAAAATTTCTCGATGGTACACTACTGTAGACACTTGGGAAAGCAAGTCCCTGTAAAGCAATAGAGCTCAGTCTGACATTCTGATTGCCTATATGGATGACGTGTATGAATGAACCCAAATAATTAAGGAAAGTTATCATAAAGTCACCAGCACGATTTAGTAAGCATATTGTGATTCTAGTGAACCATATTATGTGGGTGTTGATAGTTTAACATAAATAACCTAGTTGTATAAAAACAAACACTCCACATCAGCATACAGTCTTTCCAGCTTGCAATTTCTGGTTTATTTTTCCCTGATACGGTGTTCAATAGAACATCTGCTGAGGTTGCTTTACTTTTTTTTCTTTGAAATCTCTGAAAGCGAGGCAAATTCTTGATACCTCTGCATCTTTTGCTTAAAAAGTCAGATGGCTCAGGTTCTTTCAAAAAGTCCACTTTTAAAAACTAACTTTTAAAAATAAGAGACAGAGAATCTATTCTATCAAGATGTCTGTTTAAACACTGTGTTTAAAGTGCTTGCCTGCCTAGTGTTTTAGAAGCTAGAGGTATTTCTTTTGAAGTGTCAATCTGAGTATTACTATGATTTTGATGGTAATTACAGTGGAATGCCCATATTTCAAAGAGTGAGATCAGAGTTCATTTTAATCTCTGCACTGAATGAATTTGGCAGTGTTTCTACAGCTTTTGAGTTCTGAGTACACACACATTTGCAATGCATTTTGATGTTATAAACTCAGAGCCTGGGTTTATCTGGATAGATGGATCAGTTGTCCCTATTTGCAAATATTCAGGGGTTTAAACATATGACACTTAATGTTACAATTATGTTTGGATTAGGTTTTAAGTATAGACATCAGCAGACAAATACCACATGAACTTCTGTGAAAATTATTTTGAGCATAATCAAACCACAAATTGAATAACACGCATGTATTTATTTTGGCCTTTCATATGGAAAATCCTAAAACAGATTCTATGAGGAATGTACAAAAGTGGTGTCATTGTTTGATCTCCATATGTAGTGATAAGATAAAAATACGGAAAATAGATAAAAATAAAATAAAGTGACTATATAAGGCAAGCCTATAAAAAAATCAAAATGTTGTACTCCATTAATTATTATTATTATTTTGGCTATTTTTGGCCGGGGCTGGGTTTGAACCTGCCACCTCCAGCATCTGGGGCTGGAGCCCTACTCCCTTGAGCCACAGGCGCTGTCCCTCCATTAATTATTGAATGAGGAATCTATGTATAAACATCTATAGCAGCTTTCATCCTAAAGTAACACCACAGAAGATTCAAGAAAAAATTTTAAAAAGATATACATAGTGTTAGGTGTCCTTACCAGACCATTCTCAGTTTAATACAGGCAAGTGTGCAAAAATAAGTGAGACTGTATGAAAGCTGAATAATAAGTAAAAATGTAAATGCCTTTCAATACATATTAAAATTGGCATCCAAAAATAGTGAATATATATTGTCAAACATATGTACATAAAATTCACCATATAGTAGCCTGCAAAGGCAAGTGTCAATCTGGATTTACATAAACAAAAATCTCTTAACACAATGCCACACAACTAGACATTAATAACAAGGTTAATAAATAAAAGTCTTTTCTACACTGAAGAAATAAATTACTGGGCCAAAGAGGAAATGTGAACTAAATTTAAAATATTACCTATTGGGTACTGTTTAGGTGATAAGTATACTAAAAGACCAGACTTTTCCACCATACAATTCACTCCAGTAAAAAAGATCATTTTTAACTCTAAATCTATAAAATAAAATTTAAAAGAAAATAAGAAAGAAAACTAAACAAAACCACAAAACAAAACAAAACAAAACACCCCCATAAATCTGTTCTGGAGTATATCAGGATTATGTATAGTTGCAAATAAAAGAAAATTTGTCTCCCCATCCCCCCAGATAAATAGGAATTATAATAATAATAAAAATCAGCACATTTTGGAATCTGTAAGATAATATTTTAAAAGTCATTTTAGATAAATTTGTAGCTCCAATTACATAAATCAATAATACAAGAATGAAAATAAACATACTAACCATTTAAATGAATTAATGAAAAATTATATTAAAAGAAAAGGAATGGTCTAATCAAGATAAAGCAATTAATTAAAAAACGCCATAGTCGTTAAAAAAATTTAAATGTTGATTCTTTATAAAAAGTAAAAATAGGTAAATCATCATTTAACTCAATTAAAAAGGGAAAAATATAAGTATGTATAAGATAATGATAAGAGCAAAATAACTATTGAGACCATTTAGAAAAAATATGGGACTACTTTGAGCAAATGTACAATTAAATTGAAAAATCATATACAAAAAGAGTAATTTTGCAGAAAAAATAATTTAAGCAATTTCCATGGGAAAAATTGTCTTAGAAATGAGTAGCAGGCTATACCAGTGTAAGGTCCAAAGACCCCAGACCCAGAAGCTCTGATGTTTGAGGAGAAGATGGATGTCCCACTTCAAGGATACAGAAAGAATTCACTGTCTCTCCACATTTTTTTCTTTTCTATAACCCCTCACAGACACTGTCAGAAATAATGCTTCACTAGCTATCTTGGGCATCCCGTAACCCAATCAGCCTAACACATACAGTTACTCATTACAATAGGCTGTACCAATCAGCTGCTCTAGGCATGGCAGGTAGATAATAAATATTGGGCGCAAATTGCCTACGTTTATTCTACTCACAGGGAAGGAGTTTTCCAATAAAAAGCAAGTTCAAAAGACCACAGGCTGCTTCCTCCATCCCGTGTACACTTGGCAATCTGAGCTGTCACTCTGCTCTACCCCCTGTCTGAGAGCAGAGACGTCCAGGTTCCTCCAAGGAGATGGAGACCCTAAGGACAGAGAGCTCCACCTCTCACAGTTCTCACTGAGGGCACTGACTTTATTTTCATGAAACCAAAAGTTTGAGTCTCTGGACACTGATGAAACCAATGGGCAAATTGATGGTAAGCAATTAAGATGAGGCTGACAGTTTCATACGACAGCAAGTGAAACCACAGGACAAGGAGAAGATTGAGAGACTTAAGAAATGAGACAGATAAACAGTCTTCCTGAGGTCACAGCAAAGACCAAGTCCAGCCTGAAGACCAGACTCAGACTACCCTTTCAGGAGGCTCAGATTTAATTTGCTCAGACTGTTAAGTAATTAATGCATTTTATTGGGTTCAGCTGTTGAAAAAACAGACCCTCCCATACACTGCCAACAGGAATACAAAATGGCATATAACCCAAAAGTAAAGTAATTTATCAGTACCTCTAAAAATTTTATTTGTGTATTCTTTCTTCACTGCAGTTCCACATCTTATAATCTATCGTGAAGTTATGCCTCTATAAATAGAAAATGACATATACACAATGCTGTTATTTGCATTAGCAAAATATTGGTAATAAATCCAAACATGGGGCATTCAATTACACAACCATAAAATACAATGGTGCCTAGACTCTACCTAGTAATGTGATGTGTTTCTAAGGTATATCTTTAAGTGAATAAAACAAAGCTCATGATATGCTAGCATGAGAGAAAAAAAGTGATACACACATTTATTTGCTTTTTAGCAAAGAAGAGACATTATATATTCACATACATGTTTTTCTTTGGGTGGAGTAGAGGGATTGACAATGAAAGCAAAATTCTCTCACTATACCTTTAAATGTAGTGTGACCCTGTATTCATTTTTCATATTTATAGTTAAAATATAAAATGAAATACACTAATTTATTTTTAGATATCAAATACCATTCATTCACTTATCCATTGATTCATAGAACATCCGTCCATTCAGTCCACAGGATGCTGTCTTTAGGCCAATCATTGCTCCGAATTAGCTGAAAACTGTAGAGCAAAGTCACTGCTTTCGGGAGGCTGATTTGGAATTACCTTCCTTTTTAGAAGAAATGCTCCCTCCAGGGCAGGGTAGTCTATTTTAGGCCTGCTTAGGCTCCACAGCATTTACCAACAGGAGCCTTGATTGGCAAGAATAATTTTGCAATAAGCTTCCTAGTAAGAAAGTCTATCAATGGGGGAATTTTGATTACGTTCAGAACAAGGTACTCAATACAGAGATGGGGCAATACACTGACTGTTCTGTGGTATCAGTTTGTGCAATTGTCGTAGAGAAAGAAGTAATTCTCAAACATATGGGTACTCTGTAAAGGAAACTAGGAAAGTAACTTCACTTTAATAATATTTCCTATGATTCATGTACTCTCCCTAGGGCATTTTTTTTGTGCCCCCTTGATTTATCCCCATGAGAAGTGATTCTCAATTTTACACAAAAATCAACCGGTGCTTATAGAGGCTGAATAGAACACCTAGGTGGAGCTAGAGCCTAAATTCTCATTCATTAATTATAATATATCTAAAAGTAAAGATATAGTTTTTAGAGGAATAAAGTCTAATATTACTGGCCAAAAGAAAAATTAGTCTCAGTACAAGAGAGAAAGAGAGAACAGACTCAATGATTTGAATGGAAGCATATTTATAGGCCTCAAGCTGAATATTTATTAATAGGTAAATATTAAGATGATATTAGGAAAAATAATCTATTGCAGAGGAAAAAGTACCTTATTTATTTAACTCTGACTCTATTGTCATAACAAGGACTGTGCTTTATTTTCCACTCTATTGTTACCGCTAATAAAAATTGTGCTAAAAAACATTTCTTGGCTCGACAAATCCATTCTAAGTTCCTCTTTGGAAATGCGATTACTAAATCCCCGTTCTTGCATTTTAAAGGATCTTAGAGATTAGAAGAAATGGATGAAAATGGGAAAGGGGGGGGGCAGTTCTGACTTCCATAAAAATGAAGAAAGTGTCTCTGAACAGTAGGAATGGTTGAGTTTAAAATAGATCCTCTGACTAACCTGTATACATGATAGATGCTCCTTAGTTTATGACGTAATCTACGAGGTAGCACAGCTTGGCCCCTGCTCAGAGCACCCACGTCGGCCTTCAGTGGACAAAACTATCTGGCAACACGGCGCACTGCGGGGCATCTGGTCACCCTCCTGATCTGACTTGACTGGAGCGGCTCGCTGCCGCTGCCCAGCATCACAGCAGGACACTGTGCCCGCTACCACTAGCCCTGGAAAAGAGAAAAATTCAAAATACGAAGTAGGCGTTCTCCTGAATGCATGTTGCTGTTGTACCATAATAAAACTGAAAAGCCAGTAAGTTGGACCATCGTCAATCAGGACCCAGGTGCGTTTGAATACACATATATGTAGATATAGTCACTCTAAGAGATTCCTGAGAGTCCGTGTGGGCTTAATTCTTGTCATTTAATCTGGTTTTCCCACTTGGTGTGGTTTCTAGATCTAGGAAGCAAAGTTGATATAAAGCACAATACAGGTACAGAATTTTAAACAGTGTCACACGCGATTTTTTTTGTGTATAGGCAAGAGACAACTTGACAGACGAAAAAACTGGCTGGACATATTACTAGTTAATGGATCGTGCTGCGAGAGAGCGTAACTCCTCACTGGTGTTTAATATCATAGACTGCATGCCAGCTCAGAACTGCTGTTTTTCTTACTAATGTTTTGCCTCTAATTTTGTTTTTCTGATATTCGATTTGATGTTTCAGTCTTCTTTTCGGTGGCACAGACTGACAAAGCTTGTTCTGATTACTAGTTTCAAATTTTTCTATATGGTATAGTTTGAAAATAGCATAAAACTACATTTTTCTCTTCTTTTTAATTTTCGATACATATTACAGTGTACAACATGATGTTTTGGTGCACACAGGTATTCTGAAATGATTACTGTAGTTAAGCAACTTAACATGTCTGCCACTTCAATAGTTGCCCCTTTTTATAGTAATAATACCTAGAATGTATGCTAAGCAAATTTCCATCATACAATATAATATCATTGACTAAAGAAATCCTTTCTTCAATCTTATTTTGTTTTTTCTATTTAAAATCTCACCCCTTGAGTGTTTATTACTCCATGTCTATTCTGGACTAATTTTTTGAAATATTATATTTTCTACTCCTTTCTCTCCCCAGCTTTTCAAACCTGAACTGGGCTGAAAATAATAACTTATCTCTCTCTGTATTTCTTTACTTGTTAACCTAAGCAATTAATTATTACATTGCATCATACATATCCAAACATATATGCAAAACTTATTAAAGTAAGTATGGAAAGGAAGAAGAATGAGCTAGAGATGAAGGGAAAAATTATAATGATCTGATATAAATAAGAGATGGACCTAGTGGGGAAAGATGACCATGGACAACCATTACCTGTCCGGTGTACTTAACTCTCGAAGGGCTCAAAATAAAATTACTCAAATGGGGCAGCACCTGTGGCTCAAAGGAGTAGGGCGCTGGCCCCATATGCTGGAGGTGGCGGGTTCAAACCCAGCCCTGGCCAAAAACTGCAAAAAAACCCAAAACTAATAATAATAATAAAATAAAATTACTCAAATTGATCTCTTCCTAAACAGGAGGGTTTTAGCAAATTTATCTTAACTTTCAAAAAATACATGTTATTAACATTAAAGTTAAATCTTTTTAAATAGCATTAATTTTTCATGTTTGTCAATTTCTTATTTTTGTATTGTTTTAGCCTTTCTTTTGAGTTCACTTTGTTTTTTGCTAGCCTGCGTAAAAAATGTTGACAAACTGTTAAGAGTTTTACAAGCCTGAAAGTGTCTTTATTTTTTCCTCAGTCTTGAATGAGAGTTAACATCAGTAAATGCTCCAGATTGTCAGTTAATTTCTCTGAACGCTGTGAAGGTATCATTCCGTTCTCTTTGGCTCTCGTCGTTTTCCAGAAGTCTGTGCCAATCTAATCGTTGCTCATTTGTAGATAATCTTCCTTAGTGTCTATTAGCTTTTAAGATTTCTTCAACCTTTTCTACTTTGCAGTTTCACTACAAGGTGTTTAGTTACAGATTTGAGTTTATTTATTTTGTTCCCTGCACAGAATGTACTTTTGATCTGAGGTGCATTATCTTCTCTCGGTTGTGGAAAATTAAGAGCTATTATCTCGTCAAATATTGCTTTTCTCTGTTCTTTCTCCTCTTTTCTTTTCCTGAGATACACTTTGGAATTGCATTGACTGGCTTCACATTCTGACCACTTACTAATTCTTTAGTTAAAAACAATTTACAATTTTTGTAAATCTTCCGTGAATTGGTTGCCCATTTGCAAACAGGGGAAATGTCCGTCTTACCAAAGGATTTAAATATATGTATGTGTATATATATATATATATATATATATATATATGATATATGTGTGTGCACACACAGAGAGAGACATATATTTGTGAAACCATGCCTCTTTACAATACCTTTACATTTCTTGTTTAATTCTTGTGTCATTTACTAATGATCTATTTAGTCTTGTCCTGCATAGAGTTTATCCTATCATTTCAGTCAGTAATTTCAATTCTATCCTTTTACATTTGAAAGATTCTAACCATTTTTTGTTTTTGCTTTATTCCTGCTTGTCTTTGTTTGATGATTTCTTCTTTTTTTATTACATGGAAGATTTTAGTCATGCACTTTATATATTACAGATACTCTTTTCTTAGGGTTGAAGGATGAATCCCAGTCTCTATTTCTACATCCACTCAGCCCTACAAACCAGATTTTGGTAACATCTAATTGACCCTAGAACTCCCAAACCTGAATTAGATAATTAATGATGTTCCCTGGCTTTTGCTCAGTAACTATAATCTGGCTGCAGACACCGTCATTGAGTCAGTGAGACATTTGGTTCACTTTCTGGTGACTAAGTGGGGGCTTTTCTCCTCCTATTCCTCTCAATCTGTAACTTCCTATATAGGAGAACAAAACAGGTCATCCAACAGATTTTTAGGTTTTATGTTTGCTTTTTTGTTTGTTTGTTTTACCATGAGCATACTTGTTCTAGTATTTATTTGTATTTATTGATTTTTAATCTTATGTTTTTAATTTCCAAATATTAGGGGGTACATGTTTTATTTCTATACTTCGTTTTTGGTTTGGGCTGATTCAAAGTTACAATGTCCCATCCACTCAGATAGCGTCTGCTGTAACCCACAGATGCCAATTTGTCCCTGCCCCCTCATCCCTTGTTTTTCACTGAGATTCACTTACATGTGTGCACTCAAGTGTTGACTGAGTAGTTCCAACTTGGTTGAGGATGTGCTTCTGTTACCCCGTTGTTGGGATGCTTCATTTAGAAGAATGGTTTTCAGTTCCATCCAGGTTGTCACAAAAGATATTAGGTCACTATTTTTTCTTTTAATGGCTTAGTAGGACTCCATAGTATGCATCTACCACATTTTATTAATGCAGTCATGTATTGGTGGGCGCTTGGGTTGTTTCTCTGTGTTTGTGATTGTGAATTGTGCAGCTATAAACAGACAGGTGCAGGTGTCCCTTTTATAAAATGACTGATTTCCTTTGGGTAGATATCCAGCAGGCGGCTTGCTGGATCAAACGGTAGGTCTGATTTAAGTTCTCTGAGGTTCTACAATTTCCCATAGAGGCTGTAGCAGTTTGCAGACCCAACAAGAGGGTGTGAGAGTTACTTTCTCTCTACATCCACACCAGCATCTGTTTTGGGACTTTTTAATATAAGTTATTCTCATTGGAATTAGGTGATACCTCATTGTGGCTTTCATTTGCATTTTCCTAATGATTAGAAACATTGAACATTTCTCGTGACTTTGTTGGCCATTAGTATATCTTATTAGAAACATTGAACGTTTCTCGTGACTTTGTTGGCCATTAGTATATCTTTATTTGAAAAATTTCTTCCATATTTTTCTCTTTGCATATATTGCTTGTCATTGCTGTGCCTATGGAGTGGGGCATGAGATAGGAGAAGGGTAAAGTAGGAATTTATGGTAATAATATCATCGTGATTATAATTGCTCTATTATATAGTTTTAATATTTATTATTTTATGGAGTTTCCTTATTATAGAACATTAATATTCCACTTCCATGATTTTTCTAGTAATAGAATATACTAAATATGAAAAGCATGCTATTTGAAACACCGCTGAAAAGGTGTTTAGTCCAGAAATAAATGGCTTAGCATGGAGGTTCATGTATTTGAAAATGTGTTATGTGCAAAGGGTTTAATACATTAATATCTAGTGAAGCTGAGAAAGGCAGTTTGACTAAATAGAAAGAAGTATTTGTACAGTCTATGTGGCAGAAAGATGGAATGACAGTCCCCACAGTGACTCTCTCAACCCCTAGAGTTTAGTCATAAACCGGGCGACCATTCAACAGCTGTTAGTGTGGATTTAAACATGGAATATATAGGTGGATTAGATTAGCTGAATTGCGACTCCTTCCCACAACTGAGATTCTGTCTTGACTTTAGTGGAAAAGAGAACATAAAAAATTCTGAGGTTATCTTTCACACTTAAATAGCCATAAGATTGAGGACTCTCCCTGTTCCTGAGAACAAATATAATAGACAATATTGTGGACATTGTGTTAATTAAAGCAATTTGCTATTAATTTCAGTTAATTTGTTATGTTGTAAGAGAATTACCTTGTTCTTAAATGCATAGCTTTGGTTTGGTAGATCATGATTCTTAATACTGAGGCTTGGTGTATTTATTCACTTACCAGAAATCTGCATAGTATTTACGGTTGGCCAGGGGCTCTTCTAAGTGTTTCTCAAATATTAACCTATGTAATCTTCAAAAATTCATAGGAGGTAGGTACTAATACTGCTCTCACTTTACAGATGTGGAATATTGGAGCATAGAGAAGTAACAGGCCTGAAATCATAGAAACAGCAATGACGGTGCAGAGATTCAGGGAGTCAGGTACCTGAAGCTTTGGGCTTCAATAGGATATTTCTCAACCACAAAGCGCTTCAGTGTATCACAGGCACCATATGTTCTTTAGCAACTATGCATTTTATGTTGGAGGATACTAAAAAGATTATTTACATATCAGATGTGAAAAATTTCATTTCATATAATCATATTCGGCCGTTTGGGGGGAACCAAAAAATGGAAATAGAAATGTCACAGTAGAATATAAGCTAAAATTTAATCATTCATTGGTATCTTTAAATGTATGGACGAGTCTACTTTTCTCTAGGGGTTTTGAGTGAGAGTAGTAATTAATCACTTAATGCATGTGTTCCTTTCAAAGAAGGAGTGTTAAAGAAATCACGTGAACATATAAGTTTCCTTAATGGACTCCTAGATGATAAATCACTTTATTGGGAAACTTAAACTGGCATTAACATTCCATCCATGACTTGTCTGGCAGCAGCCATAGTTGAGGAACAATTTGTATGTAAATTTTTAAAAATAAATTGATATTGAGGTTATCTAAGGATGACTACTTTATATGCATGATTTATGATCAATTTTTGAGTAAGGGCATTTATTATGCAGACACAAGAAATAAATTGAACAACCAATAAAAATCATAAAAATTAAAGAAAATCACCCAGAGAGTATTGTATTGACACATGTTCCCAGAAATGTGTGTGTCTATTCACATTTATTCATATGCTGATATTAATATAACCCTGAAATAACAGCACAGAGAATGTTTACCACAGTTAATAAAGTACACTGTTGTAATTATCTGTTCACACCAGAGGATTTCCTGTCTTCAAATTCACCCTGACCAGTTTATTTCAATGGAAGTTGTACTGCTGAATCATTGAGTTACTACTGCTAGACCTTTACTCTAAGTCACAGAAATCTCTTCTGTTCCATGGTGAATTCTAGCAGCACAATGACTGTCTGTTAACAACCATCATAACATTATAAACATTTATTTAATTTTTTTTTTTTTTTGAGACAGAGCCTCAAGCTGTCACCCTGGATAGAGTGCCATGGCATCACAGCTCACAGCAACCTCCAATTCCTGGGCTCAAGTGAGTCTCTTGCCTCCACCTCCCAAATAGCTGGGACTACAGGCGCCCGCCACAATGCCCGGCCATTTTTTGGTTGCAGCCGTCATTGTTGTTTGGCGGGCCCAGGCTGGATTCGAACCCGCCAGCTCAGGTGTACGTGGCTGGCGCCTTAGCCTGTTGAGCCACAGGTGCCGAGCCCATTATAAACATTTCTGAACTACCTGTTTGGAGTGTCTCCTGCGCATAGGCATTATATATTGTCCTTCAAGCTTCCTCTTTGATCATTCCTTACCCCTACAGTAATTATCCTTAGGAAGAAAACAAACAAACAAAAACATCAAACATTAAAAATAATTTTAAAATTTTATAAAAAAAATTAAAATAAGCAATACTAAAAATGTCTTATTTCCACTCAAAAATAACTTGGCTAGGAAGTGTTTTAGGGAGCGTTAACTGTGTACTCCTTTAAAGATCCATTTCATGAATAAAGACCACCGAAATCACCTTGATTTGGGTCCCGAGGGCTCAAGTGTGAGGGCAGACCCTGAAAAATCAGGCAGGCTCATCCAGTTAAGGCATGAACTGTTTCTCATAGGGCAACATTCCTTCCTTGACAGACAAGGTCGTTTTTTTTTTTTATTTTCTCCTCTCAGTTCCATTGTAGCAAATGATCCCTCTTTTGCTTAGTATCCCTGTCATCCAAATTGTGATTGAGGTTTCCCCTGGGACTGATTGTGAATGAAGGCCGATTGTCATCTGAAGTAACAATGGAACCCTTGGTTCCCAGATGCTTTGTGTACTTGAGGTAAAAGAGGAATGCTGTGTGGGGAAATGGCAGTGTAAATTTGAATGAGAAGGAAATAATCAGGGCCTTTCTTATTAGGCTAACCACGGACATTAACCTAGTACAATCAGAAACTACTGACAAACAGTTCCATTTACCGAACGCGTGGTCCTGCTGTCATGGGAGCAATCAGTAGTCTCCTTTAAAGTAGTATAACAAAAGAGATCGTGGGGAAAAGGTGTATAAGAAAATGATTTTTCATGGAGAAAGTCTGGCAAATTGCAGTACTTATGGAGGATGATTTGAATCAGAAAAGGGCATTGTAAGATATTTATGAAAATATGACTAACACTAATAATTCTGATAACAGGCACTTTAGTGAACATTCACCATATGCCAAATATCGTGCTGGGGTTGTTTACATGCATTAACTTGGTAAACTAGGAATTAAAAAACCTGAATTCCAAGCTGAGTTCTTCCATTTACTCGTCAATTTTATTAGTATTCTCATCTCATAACGTGGAGATAAAACCTATGCCGTAGACATCAGTGTTTCCACGCGGTTCAAATATATATAGTATATTAAAAAAATACACAGTAAACATGACAGCACAACGTTGGGGCTCAGAAAACCAGTCCATGCGGAGTGCTGTGAACCAAACTCCCTGGAAGGCCTGAGAGGCAGCTTCAGCACGCAGGTCTCGCTGACCTTCTCTGGGCCACCAGTCTCTGGACTCTTGTTCTCCCTGTCAGCCACTTGTAGAAATCAGAATTCTCCTTTCCCAAAATGGATCATGGAAATTAGGATCCCTATTTCTCAAAATAAGACTTAAAACCTAGAAATGTTACTTTAACCTTCCACTGTTTTTCTACGTTGGAGTTGGTCTTAAACTCTCTGACCTCTAATTGTCTGATAATAAGGTCATAAGACATTCATTCCAGAGAGGTCCTGCCCACACCTAGGAGGAAAAAATACTGCAACAGAGAGACCAGGAGAATCTGAACAGATGGATATTTCTGTTCCCTCCTCAGTCTATTACCTGAGGTCATTTGCTTTTGTCCAATCACATTTCTACACAACTGTTCATGCTCCACTGAATATCAACATAAAAAGAGACAGTTTTCCCTAAGTCTTCTACATCTTCATTCTAATGACTCCCATGTCATATAAAACTTTGAATAAAGATGTTATGTTTTTTTTCTTATTGACTTATGTTTTGTTATAAAAGTGTTAGCTATGACCCTTAGGAGTGGAGGAAAGGTATCATGCCCTTTCTCCCCCTAGAAATGCTACTGATAGCAAAAATGATGATTGTCCTGGTTATATTCCAATAGTGTATTTAGCAGTGTTTTGCATAGAGTCTAAAGAAAAGTAAACTCTATGTCTCAAATGTTGCCCTCTGAGCAATCTCAGCAATGCCTACTCACCACCTAAAAATACATAAATAAATAAAAAATTCTAAGAGTATTCCTTCATTATTTCAAAAATATATTCTTCCATAATGTTCTGTGGTGGTCAGAAAGGATTATTTAGGAAGCCTGCAATCATATCTTTGTATAATAAAAATGCAATACCTTGGCCAAGTTCTAAGATAAATTATCTTTATGGAAGTTCTCACCAGAGGGATATTTTTGATAGAGATTTTTGTATTCACAAATGACAATGGATGGGGAGATGAACATTGTTCTTTTAGGGATTTGGCTGAGTCAAAACCCCCAAGAAATATAAAGAATATTCTTTGTATTTCTTGTTTCGGATTTTACGTACACACACGTACGTCTCTAACAAAGTTCATTCCCCCACTCACATCTCTAGCTCTCTGGAGTCAATTCAGCCATCACAGAACACTCTAAAAATGTTCTTTTCTCTTGGAACTGAACTATATTGATATAATTCAAGTGCTTCTATCCTGGCATTCTTCACTTCAGTAGCCTCCTGGATTTGTTGTTATTATTGTCCCAAAAGGGAATGGCGTGCTGAGTGAACAAACGTATGTGAGGTAGAAAGGATTTCTAGAAACACGGATTCTAGTTTTCCAAATATAATTTTGTGAAGGGAGTTGGCAGTTCAGTTTTAGCATTGTTGTTATTCCTGAATTCTTACAATGCTAGCACAGTGATTTAAAATAAGGTCAGCCCAGAATAGTTTTTACAAACTAAAGGGTAGTTTGGTTGAAGATCAACCTTATCCCTTACTTCTTTTACTGCCACCCAATATAGCAGTCCTGTTTCTTACAAGTTTACATGTTCTTCTTTCACAATGTCAGAGAAAACATTCTTTGTGGGTTGTGTCAATGTGCAAGACATGAAACCAAACTTAAACGTAAATATGGAAATAATGTTTTTAGTAAAACACAGAGAGTCAAAGGACAATGGCGTTACAATTAGTTTTTATTTTATTTTATTTATTTATTTATGTTTAACACCGAGTCTCACTGTGTTGCTCTTAGTAGATTTCTGTGAAGTCATAGCTCTCAACACCCTCAAATCTTGGGCTCAAAAAATCCTCTTACTTCCGACTCATGAGTAGCTGAGACTACAGGTACCTGCCACAATACCCAACTATTTCTTTCTTTTTTTTTTTTTTTTTGCGGTTTTTGGCTGGAGCTAGGTTTGAACCCACCACCTCCAGCATGTGGGGCCGGTGCCCTACTCCTTTGAGCCACAAGCGCCATCCGCCACCTATTGTTTTTTTTTTTTAGAGATAGGGCCCTGCTCTTGCTTAGGCTGGTCTCGATCTCCTGAGCTCAAGTAGTCCACCCACTTTGGCTTCCCAGAGTGCTAGGAAATCAGGTGTGAGCCACCATGTCTGGCCTGAAATTAGAATTTTATTTCCCACCATTTATATAAATATACTGAGAATAAGTCAAATTTTCATTGTCATTTCATTGTCATTCCCAAATAAACCTAGTTTGGGAACTCCTCACACCTCAGTTGGAAAGGCATTCAGTCTAATGACTTATCTATGCTCTTGGAAACTTTTGTTTTTATCCTTTGGTTATTTAAGTCATCATTGAGTCAGATACTGTACAAAAAGTTGTGATGGAGGAAAGGATGAAAACAAAGTAATTTTCTTCCGTGACTTTCCATTGTGTACATTCAAGTACTTAATCATTGACATAAGCCTGTCCAGAAAGTATCCAGCTCATATATCTCTCTTTTTCATATTACAGGGCTGGATACTTTCCAGATAGTCCCTGTATGTAAAATGTATGGTGATAGGCATTTGGGGATGGAAAGTGGTACTGTTATCAACTGAAGTCTTAGAAAGGTCTATATCTAATTTAAGAACTAGAACACGAACATATTCCTGACCAAGGCGGCCCCAGCTTGACTAAATTTTGGACAGGTTTCTTTCTTACTAAAGGCTCCTCACCGTTCCCTTGGCTCATAGCCTCAAAGCATTTACTTTAGAAAACATTCAACCTTAAGTTCTCTCTGTGCCTCTTTGAGATACAAAGTTTCTTCTAGCTTCTTGTCAGTTTTAAAACACAAAGATGTTGGTATGTGAGGACCTGGGAGTCACCCCTTTGAAAGGTATTCTTGGAGAAGAGACAGGGCCCCTTTCACCCACTCATTGTGAGAAGTAGGAGCTGAACTTCAATAAACATCAATTAGCAGATAGACTAGACCGCAGAGAGCCCTGTCACATGGACAGCCTTCCTGCCCACTCCCTTCCTTCCTGACACTTGCTCAACCTGCCCTTTCATTTCAGTAGACTTGAGTTCAGCCTCCTTCCTCGATTGCAGTAGTCGTGAATAATGCCTTCCTCGCCCATCTTTCTTGTCCAGTGCAATTTCTATTTGACAATACAATGAACACTTCTAGGATATTTAGTGAACATTTGTCACTTACAGCTACTCAATCTCTAAACCCCTTCTATCTGGGGAAATTTTAATAAAGAAAGTCAAGGCTTTGCCTTCCACAATGAAAACTGAGGAAGGGGGCCCATTTGTTGTTTTCTAGGTCCTTGGAAGGGATATGTGAGTCTCTGACTTAAACTTACCTTGAGCTACGCCCTCCTGGGACTTGAAATCTGGAATGATTTGTGTCAATAGGCAGGGGCCATTCCAGAACCCATTCTAAGAGAAGTTACAGAGGCCCTGGAAGGAAAGGCTGCATTCTATCTGGAGGCTGTGTCACCAGGGGGCCTGTGGACTCTCTGTGATGATCATGAAGGGAAACAGAACTTTGGTATTTGTTCTGGGTCCCAGTTTCTCTTGTCCCTGCTAATTTTCTGGACCTGGTTCTTCAACTCGTCACCAATTCTTTGCTATTTGGAACACTTTTCAAAAACATTTCTTTCCCTTCAGATTACCCAATGTTAATTTATTTGCTTACCACCCAAACCATACCTAATATATAGCGATGACTAATGCAGTAAGCAGCAGAATGCCTGTGTGAGGCGCTGTGGCACACACTGGACTTGTGGGGGAGAAATGTTATTTTTACTTCTTGCTCTGCAGCTCTCAGTTGTATGTGCAATGGATCATTAGCTGAGCTCCTCTGTCATTTGGGCCCTCAGTTTCTCCAGTTTAAAAAATAATGACACAAAGCAGGGTTCCATCTATCACTAATGTTCTCAGAAAGCGAACTGGTGGTATGATGACAGGAAAAGTGATGCAGGATGTTGGAGGTGGGTAAATTCTCTGTGAATTGAAATTACCAAAGTTTCCCAGTCTAAGCTTTTCTAGCATACATGTATTTTTTTATGAGATACACATTCCAATTATCTTTCTGGCTATAGAGAGGAAACATTTTGGAAAATAAAAAGAGATCGTATTAATAGATGCATTAATATATGTTATGGAGATTAAAATAAAAAGAAGCAATAGTTTAGAGCAGTTGCCCCAGTGATGGCAGTACAGGCTGTATTCATGGTTCCAACTATTAATCAATCAACTTGTAATTAAGAGCTTGCCATCAGAAGGACATTATGTAATGGGTGAGACAGAAGATATGCAATATTCTCCCTGCCCTCAAGAGATAAATAAATACGTGATGAGAAATTCTATGAGTCAGACCTCTCCCAATATATCCATGTGTACCACGACCCTATATTCCCTGGGGCCCTGGACAGAGGGAGCCTGAATCTCTTCCTGCCTCTGCGTGGGACTTCATGCAAAGATAATAAACTAAGTGCATGTGTTTGAGTCACCTTGTATAGGCCAATAACTCAGAACACGAGTTTGGCATTTACAGAAATGGATCCAAGTCTTTACATCTCTAATTTATTAGCTTTTGACTTTATGTCACTTACCTTTATAAAATTTAACTTTCTTCACCTGCTTAAAAGAAATGATAATAAAGTTTAATACCTAGTCCTGCCATATAGATCAAATGAAAGAATGCATGTAAAGTGTTCGGCAAAGTGCTTGGTATTCAATGACTGTTCCTTGAATGGTTAATTATTGTGCTTTTACATTACATATAAATTTTGAAATTATTCCGATGACTCATTAGGTAGCATAAGCTGAAAGTGTCATGAAGCTAGAAATAAGCACCTAAGGGCCTGTGGGAAAACTGGAAGACAGCAAGTCCTGCTCAAGAGCCGACAGCTACAGATTGTGTGAGGAGGCAGGTGGCAAGAGGTGGTGGAGGATGAGAAGAAAATTTCTCATCCTGAAATTCATGGGTTTTTTTGAGCCCTCCCCCTGCCCTAAGTATGAGCTCAAGAATGAGAAAATTTACAACTTAGTCTACACACACTGTTACCTGGGGAACCAAGCCACGTAACAGACGCAGCAATACCAATAGATACAAGCCTGGAGGGTGTTTCCTAAACCTGGAAGGAGGACTATAGGATTTAGACTAATGACTTCTCTGTTAAACAGCTAAAAAGAACTGAGAGTTTGTCTTTGCCTTAAAAATAAATATAAATGGCTGCAAAGTTGTGAAACTTATTGATGTTGCATAAGTAAAAGAATCCAAGAATTTTCAAATGATATTTTCTTAGGTAAACAAAGCTAAAACTTAGAAAGCAACAGGAAGACTAGCCAGTGTCTCTTTGTTTCTTGCTCTTGTTCTCCTTCTTGTTTCTTCTCTAATCTCACTATCCATCTATACATTTTCTCTATAGACTAGATTTCTCTCCACCTCTTCCTATCAGGTTTGTATCACTTACATCCAAACAAGTGGCTCAGACTGAATGAGAATCTTTGTAATTGTTTAGTTCTCAATGTCTAGGAAGGAGAATCTGACTGGTCCACTTTTGGACAGTTATCTACCCTTGATCATCTACAGCTCGGAAGCAGGACTAGCTGCTGCTGGACAGCCATGGTGCACTCAATTTCATTTCTCTGAGACACAGGAATAATGAAGATGTTGTGTAAATATCTTCTCAGAGGGAGGGACATTATTAGGAACACAGAGACCCCTCAAGTGACGCTCACTTCTTGTAACTTGAGTAGGATAATCACACTGTTAATCATAACAGCCTATCAGAAAAAAAATTCAATACATGGCAAATGCCAACAACTTTTGACATACAAGAATTTTAAATTTTGTTGAATTTTAAATTTTAGATTTTGAAAAGGGATGTCTGTACCCAAACATTAACCTGAAATAAAAAAAAATATATAATTTTAGGGAGAATGATTCAGAAGCCCCCCAAAGTTGTGACTTCTCCAGTCAGTTAAAGGCGGATATTTATGACATAGATCACATTGTTTTATTTTATTTTAAAGACATAAATGACACAATAATTCAGTCTGCTAAAAAAGAAATGAACCACTCCATACCCATGGAAGTTTCTCCCCATTTCTCCCTCTCCCCAGCGATCGGGAGTCACCAATCTGACTTCTGTCCTCATGAATTTACCTTTTATGGACATTTCGTATAAATGGAATCGTACAGTATGCCTTTTTTGTGTGTGTCCAGCTTCCTTTATCCTTTGAATATTTTGAGATAATTCAAATTGTAGCACGTATCAGTACTTCATTCCTTTTTATGGCTATATAGTACTCCATTGCACATGTATCTGCAGTCACTATATTTAAAATTGTGATAAAATCCATATTAAAAATTTGTTACATTAAAAAATATAAAGTATTTTATATAAAATATTTTATATAAATATTAAGCATTTAGGAGAAAAATGATCCTAGACAAATTTGTTGGAAGATGCAAAAGCCTTCACTGTCTCTTGACTGTGTTACCCTTTCAATTAGCATGGTTAGCTTGAACTTCCTGCTAATCCACGGCACCCTGAAGTAGAAAATGAGAGATTTCTTATAAATTATGTCCCTGTTTTAGGGCTTCTACCCAAACAAAATCAAATGATGATAACTCACTCTAAAAATAAGGTGGAAAATCTTGCCAGGAGGTGAATCTAAAGACAAATTCCTTCAAGCTATAAATATCAATTAAAAGTGAATGGAAGTTGGGTGAAATTTCATTATGTATTCATTTTTCATTAGACCACAAAATCTTAAGAGAAAGTGAAAAGTCAATTTTGAAACAGAGCCTTTTCTTAAAATATAATTATTGTAGCTGGGTTGGTGGCCAGTCCCAAATACTCAGGAAACTGAGGCAGGAGGATCACTTGAGGCTGGGAGTTCAAGTCCTGCCTGGGCAACATAGCAAGATACTGTCCCTTTAGAAAAAATAATTCAGGAATGCTTTGCCAGGCTCAATTCAGTTATAAATGGCAGTATTATATATGTTCAGGAAAATACATACAAGATTAGAAAACATTTGTATTACATATGCTGTATTTAGTTAGGAGAGTGATTAAAATAGAAAGTAAATAAACTGTGTATGTAGATGTATCCTTCTGTGCATAAATACAAAAGGATCCATTCCCCATTCTGAAAAGAGCTTTGCAGGAAACATTTGTATAAATTTGCAGGAAACATTTGTATAAAAAATTAGAAAAGCATTGAAGATGATTTCAAAGAGCATTTATGTTTCCTTGAAATGATTTCTTAATGGGATTTTCAGAGCTCTCTGATACTGAAGATGATCTAAGGCACAAGATAGTAATATAATCACAGTGCTACATGCACAGGCATTTGGTTACAAAGTGGGAAGTGGAGTATTTGTTTGGCACTGTCCCTAGCAGGAGAATAATAAGATTTCTGTGAAAGGCCCATGCAAATTACAGCTGCCGTGCATGGTTTCCTTTCATCACTTATTGATCGGTATCCTAAGACCCTCCTTTCTCGGCAATGTGTGAAGGACTACTTGGGAACAAGAATTGTAGTTAGTATTGTTTCCACTTACACTTACCAAGAGGATTTAATAGACATTAAAGTTTGAGCACACTGTAATAACGTACTTCCTCATTGTTTAATCATTAATAGTGCTTGACAGAACTTCATACATGTTTTAGTGTCAAAATTAAATTTTAATCATGTGAACATTCTATAAAGATCCAATAGTATCTCAAATAATAGTTAACTAAGCACAGGGTAGCAGTATTTACTGGAAAGGAAATACTAAAACAAAATACTAAATGCACCGTGTTTTTAATCTTCTTGATCTTTGCTAACTACACAATTCGAATTTAGAATAAAGGAGCAAATAGTTCATTTTGGCAAATAGGCAAGAGCAGGAGCTGTAAAAGTTTTTAAATTTTTTTCAGAAATTCCCTGGCAATAATTATTTTATTACGCTTTCATCTGAAAACAGATTTGCAATAAGTTCTTTCTTTTTTTTTTAAATTATTTTTTATTGAGTCATAACTGTGTACAATAATTCAGTCATGGAGTACAGTGTGCGGGTTTCACATACAATCGGAGATATTTTTATCAGCCTGATTAATATAACATTCATGATATTTCTCATTTACTATGTGAAAACAATTTTGATCCGTATTTAGAAGTTTTCTGCTGACCCTTCACATATGCACCACAAGTGTGATCTCACCCTTTATCCTCTCTCCCCCCACCCTCTCCCTCCCCTTCTCTCCCTCATCCCTTTCCCCATCTTATTGATCAGATGAAGCTAAAAAGCTTCTGCACCGCCAAGAACACAGTAAGAATCGCTAGCAGACAGCCCTCAGAATGGGAAAGAATATTTGCAAGTTATACCTCTGACAAGGGCTTAATAACCAGAATACACAGAGAACTCCAATGTATTTGCAAGAAAA
>CAUYRH010116165.1:0-11280 GCA_963574655.1 Perodicticus potto
TGGTTAACATACCATTCATGAGATTTTCTCATTTACTATGTGAAAATATTTTTGATCCGTGTTTAGAAGTTTTCTCCTGACCCTTCAAATATGCACCACAAGTGTGATCTCACCCTTTATCCTCTCTCCCCTCACCCTCTCCCTCGCTTTCCCTCCCTCTTCCTTTTCCCAATCTTATTGTACAATAAATGGGTTGTAGCCTTCACTTGAAAGATATAAATTTGCTTCAAATTAGGGATGTATACATTGGATACTTTTTCTTCCATTCTAGAGATACTTTGCTAAGGAGAACATGTTCCAGGTCCATCCATGTAAATATGAAAGAGGAAAAGTCACCATCTTTCTTTAAGGCTGCATAATATTCCATGGTATATATGTACCACAGTTTATTAATCCATTTGTGTATCGATGGGCTCTTGGGCTTCTTCCATGATTTAGCAATAATGAATTGGGCTGCAATAAACAATCTGGTACAGATATCTTTGTTGTAATGTGTTTTTTGGCCATCTGGGTATATACCCAGTAAAGGAATTATAGGGACAAATGGCAAGTCTATTTTTAGATCTCTGAGTATTCTCCAAACGACTTTCCAAAATGGATGTATTAGTTTGTATTCCCACCAGCAATGTAGAAGTGTTCCCTTTTCTCCACATCCACGCCAACATCTCTGATCTTGGGATTTCATCATGTGGGCTAATCTCACTGGCATTAGATGATATCTCAAGGTAGTTTTGATTTGCATTTCCCTGATGATTAAAGATAATGAGCATTTCTTCATGTGTCTGAAGGCCACCCCAGCCTTCAGCACCCACCACCCTGATCAGTCAGAGGCTTTTAACATAAAGGCAAGACTTACTGAAGGCCCAGATGATCATTTTTTAGCAATAAATTATTTTATGTTAAGATATGTACTTATAGTTTTATACATAATGCTATTGCAGAGTAAAAAGACTACATTACAGGATAAACATACATTTTACATGCTCTGAGAAACCAAAACATTCATGTGACTTAAACTTCATTGTGATGTTTACTTTTTGGAAGTTTGGAATGAAACTCACAATACCTCCAAGGAAGGTCTATAATTGAGGTAGACACCGTAACTCTCTCACCTTAAATTTTTCAATTAAAATTTTCATTTTAAAATTTCAATTGGCCTTATAGAACATGAAGTTCTGGGAACATGGTGGACTCAGCCAACAAAGAAATAAAAGCACTTTTTATTACATGTAAATCACATTTACACTGTGATTTCCATTTGAATTCAAAGGAAAGAAAGAAATCCCCAAGCAGCATAAAAAATAGAGGAAACTTGAATAAAGGTGAGCTGGCAAGCCAAAATCGTAGTGGCCTGAGAAATACTGTATAGCATATTGAATAAAGGAGCTATCTGGTTGTGTTTTATAACATGTATAAAGCAAATATATGTGGTATCTTGCACACGTGAAGGAGGACACTGGATGTGAAATACTCCAGTGACAATAAAGTTAGAGGGAGTATATCCACTAGCTCACAAACTAAACAAAGGTGATGCATCTCAGGCACGTATATGAAAGTACAAAGGAAAAAACACACACCATTTACAGAAAACAGTGTTTTCAAAATTTAGCATTGAAAATAGACAATATAACCCACATTAGGTAAAGTTATAAAGCCTAAATGTATTCTACCAATATGTATTTCAAATCACCAGAGTGATAAGTGAATTAAATATTTGTTTCTAGACAAAATAATACCCCCTGGATTACCAGAAAAATTAAAGAAAAACAAACAAACATGAAAGCACTTCATAGCAACATGGCTATAACCAAGAGTTACTGGACCAGATACCCCTGATATAAAACAATGCCTACAAACCAACGCTTATAACTTAAGTGTGACCACAAACCACATGAGGAAATGATCTTCCTTAAGGGAAATAGTGACAAAGGAAAATATTAGATCCCAAAGGACTGGAAATAATAAAATATTAGACTCTGTGAAATGACACTTTCAAATGAATATGAAGAAAAAAGAGAAAAAAGAAGGAAAAACTTTATGGAAGACTAGGGGGAAAACCTAGCAGCTTTGAAAATAAAACTTAAAAGTCATGCTTCAGAATTACAAAGATGCAACATGGGTCAGAGAAAACCAAACTTCAGTGAGTGGAGCAACAGCTGAAGGCTGAAGTGGAGAACTGGAAGTTAAAGCTGAGGAAATTTTCAGAACACAGCACATACTGATGAGAAGATGGGAAATCTGAGACTAAGAAACACGGATGATAGAAAGAGTCATCAACATAGACCTAATAAATGTCCTGCCAGGATAATAGAGAGAATATTGAAAAGTCAACAAGTGAAATAGTAATGTCTTAGGATTGTCCATAATTAGTGAAAGGTGGGAATCCTCAGATTAAAACTCTGCCCCAACAGAATCAGAATACAAAGTCCACACCTAGACACATTGCCACGAGGTGACAACCTCCTAAAAGCAAGCGGAGACTCTCAGGAGTGACCATGGGGAAAGGCCAGAATATTTACAAAGAATTAACTATGATATCGATCCCTAGACAAAATACCACTCAAAAGAAAACATATTTATGTTCTCAGAATAACTAATGGAGAAAAGTTAATTTTGGAATTTTATTTCCAGATTAATTATCATTCAAGAGGGGACAGCAGGCATTTCCAGACAGATTTAATTCATCAAACCTCACTAAAAAACAATAAAGTATGTGCTTCGGTAAGAGTAAAATTACATCCAGAAGGAAGAAGAGATATGTAAGAAGCAATTATGATGCAACAAATTGGTAAACACATTCATACATTTAAATATTTTCGAACTGTGATTTATAAGGATTATGACGACTCTGGTTTTGGCATTAAAACTAAACTAGAAAAAAAAACCAAAAATAAAACCAAAGTAGAATTAAAATACTGTAATAATGTATAACAATAACTTGACAGATCCTAGACAAAATAAATATAACAATAATCACAGTAAGTAAAAACATATTAAAGTTTCCAATTTAAAAAAAAATACAAACTGACAGGTGAATCTTTTAATTCTGAAAGTTTAGTTGTTTTTTTTTACATCAGGATCCCTTCTAAAATAATGACATAGGAGCAACAAAAGTTAAAAGAAAAGATAAAGGAAAAGCCAGTTATAAGATACTTGACTTTGTGATCTTAAAAAATATATACGTACAATCAATGCAAATAAGTTTCTCACTATTATGTTGTAACATAATTTTAATTTGTATATCTTGATATTATCAAAATTCTAAGAAAAGTGGGTAAATATGTAATCATAGTAAACCTTATCAACTGAAATATCTCAGCAACTATTTTATCCAAAATGTATTTGTAAAATAAGAGATGATATAGAAAATCTGCTTATCATCAATAATTAATGAATAAATACAGAATTCTGCATTCAACAGTAAAAGAATAAACAGATATTTGACAAGATGTTCCTCCTGAGGAGGCAGGGTAGGAAATAGGAGAAAAAAAATGAAAATCTGGATGTATCTCTAATGTTTTACTTCCTATTTTAAATTTTACAAAATTTAAAAGTCTGAAACAAATACAGTAAAAACCTCTGTAAGTTGACCACCCAAGAGATGGCAACAAACTGGTCAACATACAGAGGTGGTCAACATCAGGAACTAGGCCTGCTGTACTGATATGTGCATGTGGTGCATGTCCGGTCTATGAAAATTAGGTCAACTTAAGGAGGTGGTCATTGCAGCAAGGTGATCAATGGTGGAGGTTCTATGGAATAGTGAAATGCTAATTTTTATGAACCCATGTGGTAAGTACACAGAGGTCTATTACTGGTTTATATTTTTCTGTATTTTTCAAATAATTACTTTTTCTTAAAAGTTTAACCTGATTTTGAAAGAAGAAAGAAAGGGAAGAATAAGGCCCAAAGAAGTTAGTGTGGTGGAAACAAAGGTTTGTTCTTTTTCTATTGCTGAGGACCCAAGATCAAACACTTAGTGATAGCACCAATTTATCTTACAGATTCTCCGCTCACTTAAGGTGTTGACTGGGCTGTCTTCTCACGTGGAGGCTCGGGGAATAAATACATGTTCAAGAATTCACCTTCTGGCTTATGGAAGGAACCAATTTCTTGGCTCCTAGAGGCTGCCTACTGTTCCCTACCATGGGACCCTCCTTTTCAAAGCTAGCAATGGAGATTTTCCACTGCAGTGAACCCCTTCATGCTTTGAGTTTCTTTCCCTTCTTCTGTTTCTGGCTTCTAGATGCATTTTTAAAGGATCATATGATTAGGTTAGGTCCACTTGAATAATTTCCTTTTGATCACCTTAAACTCAACTGATTAGTACTCTTAATTACAACTGCAAAATCCCTTTTTGTCATTTAATATAACATAATTAGAGGAGTGAAATACCATCCAATTGAAAAGTTCGGCTCACACTCCATGAAAAGGGAATTATACGAGGGGACGTGTCATTGCAGGGTGGGGGGTGTCATCTAGAATTCTGCCTACCACCGGGGGTATTCTCAAAGAAAGAAAGAAAGGCTGAAATTCTACTCTTTTAATGGAACCTTTTGATAAAAAGAGGTTTTCAAATTTAATATAGTAAAATTTATGGCTAATGATTTTATATTGTGTTTTAAAAATCTTTTCCTGACCTAGAGTTATGAAGGTATTCACCTATAGTAACTTTTGAGAGCTTTTGGTATAGCTTTTCAAATTTATATATACATTCCTCCTGGAGTTGATTCTTTTGGCTTGGCATAATACATGGGTTGATTTCCATTTCTTTCATATGGACCTTCAAAATCTCCCAGCTCAATTACTCACATAGACCGTCTTTTCTTCCACTGCGGTGCCTGGGCCTGGCTTCGTGACCCTCCTTTAGACCTTGGGTGAGCGCCTGAATGAGAGCCACTTCTGCTAGAAATCAAGTGCTCAGATATTCATGGATCTATTTCTGAGCTCTCTTACTCAATTTTCTTTTACTTTATTCTTATCTCAATAAAGCAATGAAGAAAAAGCATCTTCCAGCAAAGGCTAAAACTTGAGTACAGATTTAATGCAAGAATGACTCCTGGCAGGTAAAGAAATACAATGCTGCTGCTTGTTTACTTACTTCTTCCCATAGTTTTCATCTGAATCAGAATAAAAAGAAAAATCTTACCAGGCCATAGTAGATTATGTCGTTCATCCCAATTCTTTACTTTTTGGTAATACCCTTCCCATGGTCTCCTAAAAAGCAGCTTTAAGTTTCTCCAAATGACTTGCTTGGGCCAATAGTATATTAGCAGAGAAGATATAAGTAGAAGTTTGAAATGAGCTTGCATAGTTGAGCTTACCTTCCTTGAACTCTGTGATATGCTATGTGCAGGGCACATCCTGAGTAGACACTGACCATGAGGCCTAGATCCTAGATTAATCACATATGGAAGGAACCTAGAGCCAAGGCCAGCTCACCCACTACCTGAAAGAGAATCCCCAAGCCAAGCCCAGCAATGTCATAAATCATTGCTATAAGCCAGTGAAGGAACTATTGAGAAATACATGTGTCTAATTAATCACATCATTCCAAAAGCATTTACTGAGCACACATTGTAACAAGGCACAGTAGTAGATCATCCAGGTGATGCAATGATAAATATTATTAGGTTGTTTATTTCAAAATACTTGTGTTGTTGTAAGAAAATACTGATTATTTTACTTTACTGATAGGGGACAAGGAGAATAATATTGAAGGCAAAAAGCTGGTCAGAAAGAAAGCTAAGTAAGATGCAGTGTAGGCTTGAGCTAGGAAGTGGCCCTGGGAAGATTAATTCAAAGGACAGCCCACAATTCCTGATCAGATACCATGCAATGCACTGTCGCTAAAAAGATAATGTAAATATGATTTCTGAGCTTCAGAAATTTATAATCTAGGGGAGAAAACCAAGTTCAAAAACAAGTGCAATATAATAAAGAAATGCCATGATACAGAAATGTATAATTTTCTATTCAAACAGCCAAAGAGTCTTTTTATTTATTTATTCATTCATCCTTCATTTATAACAATAAATAGTAAAGACCTATAATATTCCAGGTGCTGTAAATTGCTGGTTCTGAGGGATTCATAAGAGTTCTTTAGAAGGAATGAACTGAACGTGAAAAATGGAGGAGAATGAGGGGCCTTTACAGGGTAAAAGTCCACATAGCACTGTAAATGCAGGGATTATGACAAGGCGTGTCCGGCTTGCTGGGATCCGTGTTTCAGTCTGACCACAGCGATGACTTCTTAGGCTGAATACAGGTTAAATCAAGTCAAGAAGAATAAATGGTCATGACCCTAGTGAGGTGCTGTTGAAAGATTTTTAGTTGCAAAATAAAAGCATTCTAGTTCTCACAGAATCATTCTGGTGGCGGCTGTGAAAGTTGTTAGAATCAGAAAGAGTCCCTTGTGTAAAAAGCAAGCAAACCAATCAACCTGACAGATGGGCCAAGGCCATGAAGAGAAGGGTTCTTGTGCATAAACGCTAGATGACAAAAACTATCACAAAAGACTTTGCAAGACTGCAGAAATTGTAACTTTGCATGAAGGCCATCACCACCTTACACAAAAAAATATTTCTGAGAAGATATCTGCCCAGTAACTGTCTTTCCAACCTCGGGCTAGTGTCACCCTTGTTATTGACCTCTGTGGCCAAAGATAGTCATTTCAAAATAATCATGAAATCCTTCTTTCTCTTTTAAAAACCTTCACCTTTCTTTGCCTCCCTGAATATACACAGAGTTTACTAGGGCATGTGTATTCCCATTGCAATGTCCATTCCCTAATAAACCATTTTATTACAGAATCTCTCTCTTTGTCATTTAGATTGATACTGTGTTAAGAATATGCTAGAAAGAGAAAGGTCAGGGAGCAGGGCAACTGGAGGTGGCTGCAGCCACATAGTGCCTTTGGAGTTTAGAGGCAGCAATAAATGAGAAACTTCTTGTTCTTGTTTCTGTTTTGAAATTAAAAAGAATGGTGATTACACAAGAATAGAATTTTTTTATGTTCACTTCCATTTTCCCACAGCCATGAATGTACCTGGCACACTGTAGGCGCACATTTAATGCTTTGTAACAGGTCAATAAAGGTAGAATTTGAGAAATGCAGAATATGTGAAGCATGATTTTTAGTTATGAAGCACAATAAACATTAGTAAACCTACTCCCCATCCTATGAATTAGAATATAATTAATATCATGGAAGTTACATATGCCTTCCAGAGGGTCCCATTCACACAATTCCTCCAGAGATAATTGTTAACCTATCAATTTTATACATACAGATATATTTTATATTTACGTATAACTTATTTTTATGCTTATACTGAACATAGGAACTAAATACAGGGTGTCCCAAGGGTTGTCCACAAAGTTGTCATGCATGTGGAAAATGGAAAACTGTTGTCAAACGTACCTATATTTACAAAATATTCATTATAAAATTTTATAAAATATTTACAAAATATTCTCTACATGTCAGCCACCTCTCTGAAAAATATCTGTCAAGAACAAATTTGTCCATAATGTTCACAACAGCATCATTCACAGTCCCCCACAATGACAAACTCAAATTTCCATCTAATAAATGAATAAATAAAATCCATATCCATACAGTGGAATATTATTCAGTAATAAAGGTAATCAAGTATTGATACCTGCCTCAATAGATATGTACCTTGAAAATATTATATTAAGTGAGTTAGACACAAAAGATCACATATCGTATAATTCCACTTACAGTAATGTACCAATTTCCATATAGATATAAAATGAAGTAGATTAGCGGATGTTAAGAGATAGGGAGAGAGAAGACTAGGCAGTGATTGATAATGGGATATCTTTCAGGGACTGGGGGTCCCTCCGCACCCCTTTCCTCACCAGCTGAATGATGCCCCCTACAGGCTTAAACCCAAGCCAGATCCTTCAACATTCCCAGACCCTGATCCTTCAACATTCCCAGACCCTGATATTTATGTTGTTGTTCAAAACACTGAAAAATCAATAATGTTGGTGAACTCATAGAAATGAGCCCCAGTCCTGAGCCAAATTCCTTAAATCGTTGTGTAAACTCTACAACCCAACCCCCTTGTTGTGGACATACAAGGTAGAACATTTCTTTTCCTGCTGCTTATCTCAAGGACACTGCAGCCCTCGGTATGTAAGTTCCCCTGATAAATGCTTTGGACTATTCATTCCAATGTTTAGTGCTTCTTCCTTAGAAATCCCAACCAGTGCCATCTGAAGAGGGTCTGGGGCAATGATAATATCAAATAATATATCTAGTATTATTTCTAGCCACTAGAAAGAATATTTCTAGTATTTGAAATAGACCTTGTGAGAATCGTCCTGCTACTGCTTTGGGGAAACTTGCAATACAAGTTCCACAGCACAGAACAAGGATAATGAAAATGTCCTGCATCAAATAGTGGGGATGGCTGCCAAGCTCTGTGCCTTTACTAAAAACCACTGAATTGTACACTTTTCAAAGGTGAATTTCATAGTATGTAGATTATAAAGGTATTATTAAAAAATAGTGGCACTTTATATTAGTCTCAAAAAACTTGTTTTTTCATCCAAAATTATATTACCCATGTTGTTCCATATATATTCATTTTCCCTGTTATATAATATTCCACCATGTAAACATGACATTCTCCATTCATTCATTCTCCTGCCAATAGCTATTTCTCTTCTCATACGACTCTGTGTTATAACAATGTGGTTCTCCAATTTTTAACAGATAAAATCACGTTGTCTTCACCATACACATCATACTGTCTACTTGTTTTTACTTGTTTTCCAAGATGGCCGTCCTACTTTCTACTCTCACCAAGAGTGAGGAAGGGTGCTCATTTTTTCACCTGGAGAACAACAGATGTAAATTTTGCCTATCTATTAGATTTAAAGTGATATTTTCTTTTCTTAAATTGTGTTTCCCTAATCACTAATAAGGTTGATTAACTTTTTTTACATTTTTATTTTCCTCTAATGTCTTATGGTCTCTACAAGGAGTATTTTTTATTGGGTTTAATGTATTTTTATTAATGACTTTAGGAGTTAAATATTTTGAATTATAATGCTTTTTAAAAATATGAGTGTTGCAAATAAATCTTCCTAGGATGTGGTCTGTATTTTTACTTACTTTATGGTATTACTTAATAAGTAGCATTTCTTAAATTTAGTATAGTCAAAATATTAAATATTTTTCTCTATAGTTAATGCTTTTATGTCTCAAGAAACTCTTCTCTGCCCTAAGGTCATAAAGATTTCTAATTTGTATTTTTCTGTACTTTTTTCTCAATGTTTAAAGTCTTTCATTGAAGTCTTTATTTTGATTGGAATTATATTTTGTGCATGATGTGAGATAGTAATCCAATTTTATTTTCTTCCAAATGCATAACCAATTACTTTGTCACCACCTACTAAACGGGAAGTTACAATGCATACTCTCCCAAACACTGAGTTTCCATAGACCTATAGGTCTCTAGGTCTCTTTCTTATAGCTCATTGGCCAATAAGTCAATCCCCAATTTAATACCATATTTGAATACTAAAATTTGTGCTATTATAAGACATACTTGTCACATTGACTATTGAGTACCTGAAATGTGTCCAGTTTAAAATGAGATGGACTCTGTAAGTATAAAATACACATTGATTTTTGAGAACTTATTTAAAAAGTATATTAAAATGATTCTTTGCTAATTTTTGTATTAATTACACATCAATAGAATGTTTTAGAGCTATTGGATTAAACATTTATTGTTAAAATTCATATCACCTCTTTGATTCATATCACCTTCTGACATTTTAATGTGGCTACTAGAAAATTTTAAATAACATGTATAGCTTGCATTACAGTTCTATTGAATAGCATTGGTATAGATTTATAATAATATTAATATCAAGGGCAAATGCCCCAGATTTGTCTTCTTCAGGAATGGTTTGCCTATTCCTGGCCTTTTGCTCTGCCGTATAAATTTTAGATTGACCTTATAATATGGCATAAAAATCCCTTTTGGAATTTTTATTGCAATTGTACTAGATCTATACATAAATCATGGGAGAACTGATATCTTTGAAGAATGAAAACTTATCCATGAATTTTTCTATTTATTTAGGTCTTTTTTAAGACCTAAATGCTTGATGGGGTTTAGCATTTTCTAGGTGAAGATTATCCACATTGCTATTTTATGGTATATATTTTATATTTCAAATTTCCATAATTTTAATGCCAAAGGCAATGCATGTTCATTACAATTAATATAGTCTAGAAAAAAAAAGTTCATCTATACCATCCCTTCCCCGTGAGGAAACTGTCACTGTCAGATCTTGGTTTATATCCCTTTGTATTTTCTTTCCTATCCACATAATATCATATATACTAGTAGGGCTAAATGAAATAATATATGCAGATTACATAGCACATAACAAGTATTCAACTACAGTAAGTTACTAGAAATAATATTTAAAGTTGTGTCTTTTAACCTTTAGTTCTTTTTTTTTGCAATTTTTGGCCAGGGCCGGATTTGAACCCACCACCTCCCGTATATGGGGCCTGGGCCCTACTCCTTTGAGCCACAGGCACCACCCTAACCTTCAATTCTTGGGGTATGAAAATTGCAGGCTTTTGCATATTCATCTTAGTGCTGGCCACCTTGCTAAACTCCTACTACTTCTAATAATTTATTTGCAGATGCTGATAAACGTTTGAGTTACGAACTGATATGATGTGATGACTAATGGCATAAGGTTGCTAAAAAGGGGTCATTGTGTAGGATAATTCCAAGATTTCTGCATTGATTCAATTAACAGCAATTACATTAATATAGAAAAGGGGGTGATTCTAAAAGGAGTTGCCATCACAGGGCAGTTTCACAAAATATGCTTTAGTTTTCTCATCTGTAATAAGGATGTACTAATTGCATCTACCACATAGATTTGCACTTTCTCCCAGAGGAGGTCCGCTTCCTTCTTTTCAGCCCTTTCTTTTTTTTTTTTTTGTCGAGGCAGAGTTCTACCCTATGCCCTGAGCAGAGTGCCGCGGCATCGTAGCTCACTGCAACCTCAGACTCCGGCTGTGGGCGTCCTGCCGCCTCAGCCTCCGAGGCCACTGGGATTACAGGCACTCGCCTCTGCGCCCGGCTGGGTTTTTCCATTTTTTTCATGAGTCGGGGTCTCACTCTCGCTCAGACGAGCCTCGAACTCCTGAGCTCAAGCAATCCTCCCGCCTCAGCCTCCCACAGTGCTGGGATTACAGGCGTGAGCCAC